>JAAAYG020020638.1:0-18801 GCA_009936455.2 Tomocerus minor
ACAGGGCAAACATTCTACTGAACCCACCTGGTGCGGCGGGGGCAAGGCGGAGGCAAGGCAACAGTACATACGCCTTGATTCATATTATAATATATAAATCCTTTGAATGTTATAGTAATTAGCATTACCTATATGCAGCATATACATGAAAGAGTACGATGGGCTCCATTATTTTGATGGCATTAATATCTTGAATTCTTTGTATAACAACATCTTGACGAACTGAGCGAAGGCGATCAAACATGAAGTCGTATATGACATGGAACGGCTCTTCTGGTATCACTAGTATTCTAGACATATTTCAAAAATTCTTTAGCAAATTTTCCAGTAAAATATTAAAATTATATACATAATAAATAAATAATCTTACTTTGTACATAGGTATTCAACAGTTTGTATAAGAACATAAGGTGGTCTTAAATCGGTAGGTATAGTTTTGTCCATTCCAGCAGCGGATCGTGCGAATGATTTCACGGTTTTTTGAACATCAGCTCGTTGACCAGAACGGAAGTTCCTATTTCTTCGTTTTCTTTCAAAATCTGACAAAGGCTTTTCCAACTCATCTGCACTTTTACAAATTTCAAACTTGTGGAGAAGACCTTCTCTTTCTCTCCTAAGAATTATTTATAATTATAAGAGTTGCGCTTTCTAATCGTGAATCACAAACTACGTTATTTGGTAATTATTCGTATTCTTAAAGTAACCGTACTCAGAAAGAAGAAAATGACTTACGTGTGCCTTTCAACCCTGGGACACATTTCCAAACAGGTTCCCTTTAAACGGTCGTCAGAAATATCGCGCATATTTAAATGGTTCTGCATTTTGAATACAAATAGGTTTTTCAACGTCGAAACGGTGATTCGGTTGTTACTTAAGTACAATACGGGTAGATGAGTTTGAGTATCAGGAAAAAGGAGGTATTTCTTTTGTACTTTCAGTCTTTGAGTCTTCTTACGATTGCAGGTAAAAATTTAAGTACATGTTGACATGCTTCTTATATTCTGAGTATTTGAAAACATAATGGCACATCCCTAGTAGTGTACATCCCTCTACTCCACTTTTAACTTCGATAGGACCACTAAAAACTAAAACAATGACAATGATCATATGGCATTAATTAAAAATTATTATTTTTTCAACATTAGAAAATATAAAGTTGTTACACAGGTACACATGTACCAATAATGTAATATCAAAATTATGTACAGATAGCTCACGTTTTATTTCTTGCTCTACTAATTACAAATATGTAACGACACAGACTGGACTTCAAGGTTTCAAGAATCACAACAATTTTAAAACAGTAATCTAAACAACACAGGCACTGCTTAGTGATTGCTAGCTAAACTGTACATTTAAAAATATTTCGTCTAAAGAGTCAAAATCTATGAACAAAAGGAAAGGGTACGCAAACGGATTTACTTATCACTACAAATAAGGGCAAGGGTAAGCCAAAGCTACAACTAAAGTGATAAAATGAGCCTAAAGGAAGGCACTGGACAATAGGACAATCTAGAAAAACATTTTGCCTTTTAGAACACAACTACAAGCAAAAAATGTACCAAATCACATGTTAATAATTCTTCAGCGCCAATACAGCCAAAGAGTGTGATATGTTCTGGTGATAGTCTGGTAGCTGGTATAGCATTTCATCGCGTAGGAGTCTTAGTACATAGTAGAAAAGAACTCTCACACACATAAAGAAGGAAGATGTGTCATATACCACCAATAAAGATTGCTTCCAAGGCTAAGGTCTAAAGTAAATACTTTTTTCTGCTATAAAAACCTTAATACATATCTGCAGATTGTTAAGAATACTATACTCTACATTACATGTTTATAGGCTCTAAAACTATTGGGTAACAAATTTTCTAATTATGACCTGAGACACAACAAAATTAGTGGAGTGGAGAATCATAAATGTCACAACATAATGATAAATGGAAACACATTTTTGACAATGTGGTTAAAGTTAAAGACAAATGTCTAGCTTACCTTGAACTTTAAGCAGAAAATCTGTTCCTGCGAATCATACTAAACGTTAGAACCGGTCCGGTACTTTAATCTGTAAAAATACAATCAGTAAACACTTTAGTTTCTGTTTGCTTACTGATAGTATTGATTTGTGGTGGTGAATGGTGAACTAAATAATAGTATCTACAAATGCGATTCAATCAGCATAACTTTCCCAATCATCAGGTTACATGATAAGGAATAAGGATTTATGCATATAGGAAGTTTTCGCATAATGAATCTAGCCATTAGCCATTCCCGGAGAATAGAGAGATCTCTTATCTGTTTTTGTCACTGTATCATATTCATATATAACGTAAATGCAGATTATGCCAGAATAGCCGTAAATATAATAAAATTATCATGGGCAACACAGGACAATGTAATTCAAATCTGTTTACTTAAAGGTACATTATTACGTTATATTCCATAATGTCCCATGACATTACTGTTAACGTCAGATATAATTAGAAATTCGTTAGTAAATGTGGATATACGCAAGCAAGTAATTAAGGAAAACGGATATGACTCGAATCTGTTGCAGTTTTAATACATACAGTTACGTTACTACTATCATAATAACCTTCAAATAATACTGCCAGGCATTTTCAAAGCAACGTAAAACAGTACAAGTGCAAACACAGTTTTCAACCTCAACAGACGTAATTTAATAGGCTTCATAAATTGCCCATCTGATAGGCGATGAATAGTGATGATGATTGAATGCTATTAGTTCCTGGCTGTAATAAAGTTATCTCCTATTCATTTTGGCACATACATACATGCTTGCATACGGTACACTTTGCTTTTATAAGGAAGACCGGCACAAGTAATTACTATTTCTTCACAGGCAGACAGAGCGAAGTGAACTTACATTTCATAGTCATATGCTGCAGTGAGCAGTGCAAGTTCAAGTGCAATGTATGTGTAGAAGTTTTAAATTATTCTTAAACGTGAATTCGTAACGAAACGAAAAAGTTATTTCTGTCATTTAGAAGTTTCCTGTTAGGGTGTCAGAGTTTTCTAAAGTAGTGTTCACATTAGTGACTACCATATTAACTATTAACATCGTAAAATGAGTGAAAATCCAAATTATGGTTTCGGTCTACACAGCGGATATTTCCACCCTATACTTAGGGAGTGGCAACAATGTAACACTAACATCTCCGAAACGAACTTAATGTATCCGATTTTTATTACGTAAGTATCTCCAGGAATACTTTTTCTGTCATAATATATCATATAATTTAATATTTATATGCATAATACAATACTGTGTGATACTGTTGTATAGACATGATCCTGATGGCGAAGAAGAAATAGGGTCGATGCCCGGAGTTAAAAGATGGGGATTGAATAAAATTGTATCTCATTTGAAACCCCTTGTTGATCTTGGTCTAAAGTCAATTCTGATCTTTGGAGTTCCGGACGATAAAGTTAAAGTATGTGCTTTATGCTCATTTAAATCTCTATAATCTTATCTAGTTTAACAGACCTAAAGGATGATTATATAGTTTAAGAAACACTTACTTTGTACTCAATCCGTCCACAGGGTAGAAATATATGTAAGTATTAGTACCAAAGATACAACTAAAAAATTGTGTGACAATGTTTGTGGGTTTCGGATTTGGGATAAGTATTTTCGCAGAGTTATGGTTTGTAAAGCTTCTATTAACCACAGATTGTCGACTCCCGGTAGAGAGGAAACAGCTGAACGAATGTATATCGTCTTCGGATTTAGTCGGCTCTTATACTTAGGTACCACTTTGACTCGATTTTTTATACCGTAGGATGAAACCGGGACCGCAGCAGAAAATCCAAAGACTTCTCCAGTGATACCGGTGGTTAAACTCATACGGGAGAAATTGCCGAATCTTTTGGTGGCTTGTGATGTTTGTCTTTGTACATGGACTTCGCAAGGACATTGCGGCATTTTGACCAATAATGGTACAATTAATAATGAACTGTCCATTAAGAGACTTGCAGAAATATCAGTCGCTTATGCCCGGGCCGGTTGTCAAATTATTGCCCCTTCTGATATGATGGATGGTAGAATTTTATCTATCAAAACAGCTCTTAAAGAAGCCGGATTTTATAATAGTGTAAGCCAATGAATTATCTGGCATTGTAAGAACAATTATTTATCTCAAAATAGGAAAATCATAATATTTTGGTTATTGAAAGGTTGCTGTGCTATCTTATGCTGCGAAATTTGCAAGTTGCTTTTATGGACCATTCAGGCAAGCTGCAGCCTCCGCTCCTGCATTTGGAGATCGCAAAGCGTATCAGTTACCACCAGGATCGAGTGGATTGGCAATTCGTGCTGTCGTAAGTGTTTAGAAACGTATTAACTGCAATTGAAACTAAAGAGGTTTTTTAACCATTCATACTGAATCTTTCAACAGGATAGGGATGTTCAGGAAGGAGCCGACATGTTAATGGGTATGCTCAAAAACTATCTTACAATCTGAATAAAAAATATAATTCAAATCTATATCTTCCTTGTACTTGCTTACCCAAGCTATTTAAATAATCATTCAATATTCCTAAATCTTTAAAAAAAACTACTTCAGATCTATATCTTTGATGTATTTACTAAACCGAGGTTTTGAAATGGCTATTCAATATTCCCAAATCCCAAATGGTTTTATATAGATGCAATTGCTGTAACATTCAATACAATCAAATCGAATTGCACCACACCGCTCGCACTAGATCGAAATATTTACATGAGTAGGTATGTATGTATAAATGTACTTTTTCCTTATATCAGTAAAACCAGGAATGCCTTATCTGGATATTATTCATCAGACGAAACAAAAGTATCCTCAGTATCCCTTGTTTGCATATCAAGTAAGTGTTTAAATAATATGCCAAATGTACTCAGAAATGAACCAATGTTTCTACTATGTTCATATTCCAATCTCAGAAATTTATTTGCATGTGTAGAAGAGTATGGACATGTTAAAGAGAAATTAATGATCGTGTCTTCACTTGAAACCAAAAACTTTTCATTTATATTATTTTTTTGCAATAAATTGTTACATAGGAAAGCTCTAACGGTAAACAAATCGAATATTCAATCCAATGATTTTTATTTCAGGTTTCAGGAGAATATTCCATGCTGATGAAAGGAGCAGAAGCTAATTTATTTGAGCTAGATAGAGCAATGATGGAATCCCTGACATGCTTACGAAGGGCCGGAACTGATGTTATTATCACTTATTTTACACCAGTCATCTTGAAAAAACTCAAGGAACAGAAGAACTGATCGCTGATTTGCATATCAATGGAAATGGGAAATAGAATTGGGACATGGGGAACTCGGTACTGCTTAATTACTCAAAAGTAGAAGCTAGTTCTAACTCAGGGAATACAAATTTGAAGACAGATTGTTAGTTTTTTATTGAATAGAAATATGTTGTAGTAAAATATTAATAAATCTGTCCAAATCACATACGAAGAAGAGAACATCGAGTTATTATTTATAATTTATTTTACTTCATCTGGCATTTTTTGACATTTTGACATCCAACAAAATTGATGTTGTGCAGCATACACAGCAGCTGCAATGCAAACAACTTTCAGAACTGTTAGTCGAACATGAATTTTATGCATGATCTTGAAAGTTATTTTGTTTTGAACCAAATGGAACTATTATATGAATGAATGGAAAAAAATCACAGATAAAGACTACATGTAGCTATCTATCTTCATCTGCTAATCAACATGAATCTCTCATTTCTGTTAAAACAGATAAAACCGCACACAAAGACTATTAGTAATTCAGTATTGGAGCAAGAGAAATAAAATTCAACCTTGACTTTATTAGTATTCAATCAACACAATCGTTAATGGTATTTAATATAATATAGCAATTTAGTACTTGTGTTACATATTATAATGATTTTTAGAATGTATGCGTGTAATAGTTCACTCTTTACACAATAAAATTGTTTCGGCTGTCATGAAAGTGTTAATCTTAAGGTTGGTAACATAGGTAGAATAACTACTTCTAGATTACACACTTATAGAGTAATAATACATTACCTTCATTGGTCAATGGAGTAATGATTTTTGAATACCATTCGTCCAAATTCACACGTAGATGTTAACGTTGAGCAGATCACATAAGGCATGATATGGTACAATAGTTGGGTATTATTATCTCAACTTGTCCCCTCAACTTGTTTACCAAATCAATTGACTGAATGTTTTGAACTGTACGAAATTATTTTTACCTATGATATATATCTAGGTCAAAGTCAAACAACAAAATAAATGATAGAAATGCCCATTGCAATTGTAGTCACTGAGTAAACGAAAGAATTGGTAGAGAACGGTTCGTGTACTAACGTAGATTATTGCTCGTGTTCTATGTACAGATATTATGAGCAAACATGCAGGTTCCCATTCTCCCTTTTCATATTTTTTACTGCTAAACAGCACATCAAAATTGTTTTCATTCCTGTTTCAAACATTTTAAACTTTCCTTTCAACACCTTCAAACAACTTTTCCAAAGTGAAAGTCGGATTATGAGTCTGGTGTGTTAGAAAAGGAGAGAACAATTTTTTGTATGGAAGCCTGAAATGAGAAAATGTTATTTACAGATGAATATGGTATGGAATGGGATCTTTTAGCACATCTCTGGATTTTACGAATTAACTATTAATCTAAATTCCTTCATTCATTACAATTTACAATAACATAAATAGGTAATGCGAAACATATAATTTAAGTTCAATATGGGAATTTGTTCCAAATGGTCAGATTAGAATATAGGATTTCAACAAATTAAATTCGATAATTTGGGCGAATTATTTTTGCTGCTTTTAGCTCACGTAGACTAGAATTCAAAGTTGAGGGAATCATGCCACTGCTAAGGAGAACAATTCTTATTTCTTGCAACTTGCAATTCATAGTCAGTTACGGAATGTGAACATTGGTGGACTGACGGACTATAAACGATTCGTCCTCTCAAGTAAATAACTGAATTGCTTGAATTCAAGTACAGTAAAAACATTAATCATAGTTAAGACACCATTAGTATGGTCACTTAGCATGTTTACTTGGAATAATACATTCATAATACGTGCGTAGGCATCCGCCACGTAGAGTTGAAGATTCAAAATGTGTATACTATTTATTTGTACAATGATAATTGATAATGATAAAAGATATCTGTTTGAAATGTTTAAAACGGAGACTGTTGGTTGTTTACGCAATTAGTGGTGTTTTTTGGTGAAGATTTTACATCACTGCTAATTTCTGCATTGATATTGTACCATCTTGTCATTTCATGTCGTTGCATATCAGTGGATAATTAATTGTTCCATGTCATTTAAATGCTAACAAACCATTAGCTACTATATATAGCTAAAATATTGCCGACTCACATTCCTTCCACGCACTCATATTATTCTAATCTAAACTCTAAACTCTATATCTTAGACTATCATAATAATAAGTATATTATATTTATATACTCTTGTTTATATACTATACGTATTATGTCAAAAACATCTAGAGACACTATCAACTACTTCATGTACATAATATTCCAACTTGACTAAACAAAGCACTTGTTTGTTACAATAATTACTTGATAAAGTTAGTCGTAATTAATTAGTAATTTTTATTTTATTAGTTTCATAGTATCTCTTTGTCGTAGTAAAAATCAAATATTGATTTGTTAATTTGATGAGGCAAGCAAAATGCAACACGTTGCAATTGCACAATTTTAGAATTTGTCTTATTGTTAGTGTTTGCCAAAGCATTCAATAGACAGTTAATCATTATCATAACGTTATTGGTACATATTATTTTTTAATATAAGTCACGTCCATATGTCAGAATTAACTTAATATTATAGTTGATAAAACGCTCAAAATTACAATTTTATTTACTAAGTCACCACCACTAACTAATACTAATCTAATTAATTCTACTAATTATATGTGTATGGATGTGAGGCAATTTTTTAGTTCCATTTTGTCCCAATTAATCAATGGTAATACAGTACACATCTCTCTCTTTTTAACTCATGAATAGTAAAAATTGTGATTGTGACAGTAAAATATATGGAATCATTAGTTCTCAGACACATGTACTTATTATAACGACAAAGACTACATGGAATAATGTAGTCTAATTGAAATGCATTTCTATTAAAATGACCACTCTTGGAATCAGCACCCACTTGTCTGATAGTATTGTGTTTCATGTCTATAGAATTTCTGTATTTGCATAATTATTGAAGGGAATGACATTCAAAGAGTTGAACATGTAAATAATTGTTTCTATCTATAAGATTTTTTAAACATTTAGTGATTGTAGCCAGATAAAGTTAGAAAGCAGAGAAAGGTTTTTAATGCAAACTTTCTCCATATCATAAGATGGGGAAAGTGATATTTATAAACTACTGTTTATTTAGGTAAGTATTTGTGGAGAAGTAAGAGGTAAGAGTAGGATTTAATAATAAGGATGTATATAGCTGTATCGTAGGTAATTATGTGCATGTTAGAGTAGTATGTAGATAACGAGAGGGTATATTAAGTAGGAATGACTATATAGTTAGGAGAGAATAAGGAAAAGTGATGTAGCCACTTTGACTGAATGGAGTGAATGTCTGGAAACGAGAAATGAATTTCTCAATTCTGTAAGGATATCTTTGTCAGTCCGTCAGTTCCTTAACTAAAGTACCCAAGTAGCAGTTGACTACTACTGCACTGACTTGTGAGTCGTTTTATTTAGTATACAAGACTCGAGACAGTCCATCCATTCCTCACGTATGTACAGACTACTACTGCTCTGTCTGTGTGACTTCTTCACTGAGATTCTAGAGCAGAGGAAAAGGAAGGAGCAAGAAAAATTGAATGGCTACCGGAAAGGAGCTAGAAGGTTCAGTTCGGAGAAATCTCCTTCCTTTACTGCCAGCCAGAGTCAAGAAAAAGACATGAAGCCAGAGAAACCAAAAGGAGCCAAGTATTCTTGCATTGCTTATGTTCCTCGCTTTTCTCTCTCCTTCCTTCCTTGCAAACTGGAACCTGGTCCCAAAAAACTCTCCTTCTCTCCTCAAGTGTTTTTCTTGTCGGGGAAGAAAGCGATGGATGACTTTTGCTCTTGCAAAGCTTCATTGCTTTGCATAGTGAACATAATATAATAGGGACCACTAGCGAATGTGCCTTCACTCCACGAGGAAAGAGCCAAAGCCACCCTGACGCATAATAATCTTATAGAAATAAATAGATTGCCGTAATAAATAGCTTCGCTTGCTTGGCTTCCTTTGGTTTATTGGCTTTCGGTTTCCCTCTGCTCCTTACATTCAAAACGTTTCTACTCCATTGCTCCAGACTTTATTTCACAGATACAAGATAATCACTTCTTTCCACTTGCCATTTATAGATGTAGCCTTTATTGTGAGCCACACATAGTTCTCATAGTTCACTTGCGAAAAGTTACTTTCTGTACGTTTAGATCCCTATGAGATAATTTGTCTCTTGTTTTTAGTAATCATCTGGACATAGCCGCTATGATTAATTAGCTATAGGAAGAAAGACTGACTTGCATTTAGTCAGCTCAAATTAGTTATTGAATTTTCTCCAGCCTTTCTCACCATTTTGATCAAATGAAAGCACCACAAAATTATTATTATTATCATTATATAGAGCTACTTTATTTCTACACTAAATGTAGTCGACTCCTTGGCTGGGGTACTAATCGTCTAGGCTTAGCTAATTTATAACAATAGTTAGTAGTGTGTTGTTTCAACGTCACTGAACTACTTATCGTCAGCTCACAGGAGCGAGAGAAAAGGTCTTTCCCGGTTCATTTATTTCTATAACATCTCCTAATCTCCGAGCATTCTCTTCCTGTTCTGGTTCTGACTGTTCGTATAGGGATTTTTATGACACACCATCATCATCTATTGGATGCCTTCGTTAATATAACATCAGATAATACACAAGCACAAATGTTAAATAGAGGGTAAAAGTCATTAGTGCACTTGTAAGCACTTTTGACATTCTTCTTTGCAATCTAGAACTATTACATAGCATAGGTGCTATAAAATCTTTAGGTTCACTAACCATTTTTAAGTTTACTATTTGTAATACCTGCAGACCTTGCCAATATGGAATGCTACTTTCGTCAGTATTTGTAATATATAGTTCTTATATATATACTTTTAGATTTATATTATCAATCGAGTAGATCGCAATAGGTGTATTTATGTAACCATTTTTTTTGCCAATAGAGCTACAAATACACACATTATACAGTTAAGTCTGTTGTATTTGTATCTGTATCACCAGAGGCTTTAATAAGGTACATGGTATGCACGAGCTTTTCACATTTTCAATTATTATAAGACCATTTTGTGTCTTTTGTTCTTCTTACATTTCTACTAGTATTGAATTTAGTAGGTAAAATAATTTCGAAATATTTAATCAACCAATAAAAATACTCCTTCGATCAAAACCCTTAACAGGAAGAAGTTATTGTAACTCTAGCTGGTCATCGATGAAATGCGAATGCTCTAGGTGTTTGGCGAAATACAAAAATTCAGCCTTTTTCAGTTTGTAGGGATTCTGAGTGAATGAATATTTTAGAAGGCTGATTAAATCCTGATTTGAATCCTTTGTCTATAAAGAAATGTTCTTAAGAAACTATGCGTCCGCAATTTGCATAATATCATTGTAGACAGTACTCGTATAATTTATCTAGGTTACCATATCACAAAGGATAGCTAACAATGTTGACTTAAGAACAGTACTTACTCTAAGAGTTCCATTAGTACTAATGAGTTGTAATACTGACTGAGTCTTCTAAGGTTGAAGAGCTAAAGAAAGGAGAAAATTGGTTTGATTATTTGCTTATTCATAGTCTATATACAATGTAATGTAGGTCAATAGGTGTACTCGAGAGAAAGTACATTCTATTTCAATGCAATAGTCATTGTAGTACAAACAGACACAGTACAGAGTAATGTACATATTCGCACAGTAAGGACTCGTGTTGTAAGGAATCGTTAGTTTATAATTGAGTCAAATTTTATCGAGCTTCAAAAGTACGAATGTTCCAGCTCGCTGAGTTTGGTAACTTTCTTAAGAATCGAGATATTTTGGTCTTTTCAGAAAACGGATCTTTATCAACCAGATTAACATTTTCCTACATGATTAGGAATACTATTGTATAGCAATGAAGATTTAATACGCCTAAATGCCATTCTTATCTAATAGCTTCTAGTAGTGTATAAAACGATATCTGAATACTTATTGTAAGGATATAGCCCAGTTTAACCGCTAGAAATGGAGTTATGAGATTATCTGACAAAATTAAATGGTGTGATGCCCTAGTTTTGTCATTTCGTAATATTCCTACAGTGTACTCATCGGACTGCGCCTGGAGATGCTTTATGAAGTAGTATCATTGCAATCTCTCTTTGTAGGTTTGCCTAGGTATGCCTATGCCACTTTCAGTAAAAGGACACACATTTTTGACAGAACAACGTATTTCCCATTTAAAACGGTTGCAAATGATTTTATCGAAGCCACGGAAATAAATATTATTGGTAGTATTATCGCACAATATTGGTATTGATATACAATAATTGGTATCTATTGTATATTTGGAATTTCGTGATAGGAGGACTGTGACAAGACACGATCTTTTCTTGGAAACAATTTTTATTTGTATGAAGTATAGTGTGGTATCAGTATCTATACGATCAATGATGATGGATTAATAGTTCAACATTAGTGAGTTTTGCAGGCGGGTACTCGGTTATTAAACGAGTTCGCAACACGTTCATGATGAGCACGATCCATGCTTGTTGTACTGACTGCCTTGCGAATAGTCAAATCTTGTACACGGGAGGGAGTTGGAGAATGTGACCCCGCTCCTCCATCAGGTTGACCTGGAGTTGGAGATGATGACCGATGGACTGCGTTTGGAGCGGGAAGTGATTGTCATCTTTGATTTAGTTCTTTAAGGGCCAGAGTGGATATCATCGGCGGCCTCACTGGTCGATTGTCCAGGATCTTTTCTAACTCGTTCATCACAGTGGTAGACAATTTCGGAATTAGCTAGCAGAAAAAAATATAAATATTAACAAATCAATTCAATATTTTTTGAAAAGAGCCATTATTAATTATAATATACAATAATAGTTTTACGGATGTAAAAATATGAACATAATAATATTATATTATCATCTAACAAATTATTCATTACTGTAGGATTTCAATTGACAATAAAATTGATAACAATATTGGCACAATGCAATGGCACAATTCCTAACTCCACCAGGACTAGAAAATCAGAAATGCTTAATAGTTGACACAAATTAAGATAACCATCTACATAGATTTAATACGAAAGTAAATTTCATTTATGACAATCATCAAATATCACAGAAATTGCGGTGGGAATTAAGAGGAAGGTTGTAACCTCCAATATAGCGCTATAGCATGATTACCTCTAGCTGTTATTGGAAATTGCCAGTATTCTGATTTGCATAATTGAGGTATTGAGTGTATTTTATGAACTTGTAAGTGTCACTTAATGGCGATCGTAATATAAAGTTATAAGATCTGCATTTAATTGAGGTGATTTACTAAGTCAATTTCAATGCAAATGTGACATACTTGTAATGCTTGCATGTAGGCCATAAGTTCCGAAGTCGACGTGGGTCCGATCAGCATACATTGAACAGGATCATTTTTAAGACACCATGCGATGACCAATTGTGCTAAAGTACATCCATTCTTTTCGGCTAGAGATGATATTTCTCGACTGAGCCTTTGTTGATGCACTAACTTTTGGTTACAGGCATCCTCGGTAGAAACGGATCGCTCTTTCCCCCAACTCTGAATCATTACCATCAAAAATCAAGTCAGGTATCGTAATTTCACGAAATGAGACTCAGTATCCGTTACACAACTTACTAGCACTATGTACATGCTCTTTTACTCTTCACGTTACATTATTATTATAAGTATATTCCCAAATCTCATATTTTTAAACTACTTCATCCTTTTAACGTCTTTCTCGAACAAACTTTTGCATATTCTCTCTTCTCAAGACTCTAAAGTCGCTTTTCACGACAAGTTAATGGGCAAGAATAAATGCGATTTGTATATTTTGTATAGAGTATCATCGACCTGATCTGTGTGAGAATGTGAATGAGTTAGCGAAGGAATGGCGTGTTTGGCATGGCGTGGTTTGGCTTGGCATAGCAAATTCAGGCAAGTGCGTTGGCATAACTTTCCTTATCATCATCAGGGTTTCGCAAACTTCCAACAGAAACTTTGCATTGAATAATTAAAATAGAATGAAAATCGTACGTGGGAATAAATTAAAGCCAGATATTATTACTGGAGTGAACAGAAAAATCTTTTTCTCTACGTTCTAATTTCCTCTAGAAAGGGAATAGTAACGAGTTAGGAGACAATGACGGAAATGAGAAGTTTTGATTATTGCGGAAGATGGGATCACTCGGCAGAAATGTGAAGCCATAATAATAATGCAATGTCTATGCGTAAGTAGGAGAATTTGCATTTGCATACACATAAATAGGCATAGAAAGATATTTCATGATGTTTTAGCATTAGTCATTTCGATTTCTATTTCATATAGTATCACTCTCTTCATACTATAATAATGAGCAAGACGCTCATCAAGATAAGGCGTTTATAAATATTGGCATAGACTGTCCATATATACCTTGTAGCGTAGAACTTTGAAGATATCTTATGTAAACAGGAAGTGTAATAAATTAATAGGTTATAGTGGGCTTAGCGTTAATTGCATATATAATTTATGCGTCAAAATTATCGAAAATCTAATCCCGTTGCATTGTCCATATTTTCAGAGGATTAAGGCAACACAAAAATAGCATATACTGGCAATGATCCCATTTAGAAGACATGGCGATTTATAATGAAATTGTATGCAGCAATTTATTGAGCTTTCCTAGCAAAGTTTAGTCTAATTCGAAAATAAAGGCAGTCAATCAAGTTTTGGGCTTATGGCCAAGCTAAGCACATTCTTCCTGCTTAGGCTGTAGGATAATGTTCGTTATGAAAGAATAGCTTTTATTAGACCAAAAACGAAGTTAACCATGAGGAATGTACTAATGATACTTCTAATGTCAGTAGCTGTCTGGTTATTGGATTACATGACAGTCGAGTCGATCTTCCTAGTTTGCATCTTGCATCCAACATATGCTCAAACATTTATCTATACTCATTTCAACTGCACTAAAACGTCATTAGGATTTAAGATATAGGATTCTAGATGTCATTGCATAAATTTTGTTATAGTACTACTTGTCATATACCTACAGTCTTTGTCATTGTTGTGCTTTTGCAGTTGCAACCAAATTACTATTATTAAGTCGTTATTTACTACAATAATCTGACACCAAAAAATGCCAAATATTTTAGGGAAGGTCATGTGAATGTTGCGTTTCGGCTCAGCTTGAAGATTGCTACGCTTGCAAGTTTAAATTATCATTTCAAGGTTTTAAATTGGCAATTGTAATGAAGATATTATTAAGCAATTATTCCCCATTCAGACGTATCATGGTATTTTGCATATTTCTGTTCTGGGCCCACACTTCAACGCGCAATAATAAAACTTATCAGTTATCTACGCATAATATGGTAGCAAACTTTAGTACTGGGTATGAGTAGTTTTTAAAGAGGGATTTTGTGTAAAGGAAGCGTTAGAAGGAAATAGTCGTAACACAAGTAACACAACACTACGAAAAAATAACTTTGACCAATGAAATAGAGCCAGATAGTCAGGACTCCTGACGATCTGGCTCTATTTCATTGGTCAAAGTTATTTTTCCGTAGTGTTGTGTTCAGGACTAAGCAAGTACAGTGACTGAAGTATATTATGGTGACTGTACGAGTAAATGTGCAGAGCTACAAAAAATCCACGCGTACACAGAAAAAATAACTCATGGCTCATAGTTAAAGTTATAGGAAATAGGAAGAGGAGACATCCTTAGTTCCCATTTGCCACAAATTTTCATGCTCCAAATGAACAAGTAATCTGACTATCCTTCTGATGCACTCTTATTCCCTGTCCCACATCTGAGTACGTTCTCTTAGTAGAGTCTTACGTAGTGAGAGAGTATATAGGATAAAAAAGAAACGCTTTTCCTTTCCCAGCTAATAGTATAAGTAAAGAAAATAGGATGATTGTGACGGGGAAAGGAAGGAAAGCATCAGAAGGACGATTCAGTCAGAGAGAGAGAGAACTGTCTGTGACTAGGAGTCCATTCATTGGCAATTGAGAGTGGACGTGTCTTATGTGAAGGAAAAGGCTCGGAGTAGATACTTTACCTCTTTTCCAGCGCAGATCTCGTCTTCATTCCAACTGTACGAGGAAACGTACTTTTTCTGCAAAAAGAACAAATAGCAAGGCGAACCCAGAGATTTAGTAAATGTAAAGTAGTTAGTAGTAGTAGAATGTACGGGAGTCTATTTGTAGGGACTAGAGAGAGAGAGAGAAAGAGATAAAGAGACAGAAGGAAGGAGATAGCGACCGTCAGAAAGTTGTTAGAGCACAAAGTATAGGTACAGAGAGGTAGTTAGCTCAAAGACGACCAAGAAAATGATGAGTAGGACTATCACACTATCAGACTCAGTTCTCCACTATTAACAACCACGAGTTAGTCCTCTAGCAGTAGTTAGTACACAGAGAGAAAGTAGAGAAATGTTCTTTCGCAGCAGCAGAGAACATGAAGTGCGAAGGCTATAAAATGATAATTTAACTGCTAAAATCTTCCAGACACTCTCTTGTATTTCAAATCAGCCATTTACATCCACTTGTATTCTGTCATTTCAATGCAATAGAAGCTAAAGCAGAATAAGCCAGGCGCTTAGTTTTACTTACAACACTCTTATTAGCTAAGTGATACACATAATAGCACAGTGTTAGAAGGTGCTATATAATACTACTCACTCTTATTTCCTACACACTCCTATACTCAATAATCAAGGACAGAGCACAGTACAGAAGAGAAGTGCTGAATTGCCGAATAAATATTATTCTTACAGTGCACACCATACAATAGACAGGAGAGAAGAGGTAGACAGAATGAGATTTTAGCCACGATAGAGAATCTTACTAAAACGCTATTGTTATTGTTACACAGAGACACAGAATATCGCATAGATAGCGGGATGATAGAAATGGAAATAGACGCAATACAAATGTCCTCGTTGGACGCTTAAATAAATTAAATTCTTACTTGAATTACTATGTTAGATAGGTGGCACATTTATAATAGCATTACTATCCACCCTAATTCTTTGCTATCTACTTAAATCAAACGTGTATCCTTATATTGCAATTTGTTAAGACACATTCAATACACAAAACATTAGGAGTAACATGAGAGTAAGTTTCCAATATTATACTCCATAGTCTCAAATTAAACTTCTCTGTAATTTTCGACTCCGCAAATCATCGTTACCCACTGTCGTCAGTAGTACTGACAATAAAATAAAATGAGACATCATAGTGAAAACCGCTATCTTCTCTCATACAATTGCAACTGTTATTATAACATTATTATTTTTGTTCTAACTGTGCGTGTACAAGATATATCTACCTGTACTCAATTAAAAACCTGTTATACCATATATGTAGAATTTTGAATAGTAAATAGAGTGAAAATTGAGAAAATAGGAGAAAAAAGATGAAAAATGAAGATTGAAAAATGTTGTGTGAATAATAAAGACATATATAGGTGCATGTTTAAATAGACAGAAATGTGTGTAGAGAGCTCACTTGAGCTGAACTTACCTTCATAGAAGAGCGAAACGCTAAGGCTAAAGATTCCTCCGTATTCTTTCCTAAAGCTTTGTAGAAGCTCATCGTGAGGGGTGACCATGTCATAAGACCAACTCCTGCTCAGCATACGACGGTACCGCAATCATAAAAACAAACATTCACATTTGTTAAACAGAATATTATAAACTCAGTCAGTTTCTTCATATAATTTACTTAGAAGTTAACCTCAAAAAGCAGCTAAGTACAGTAGAGCATATGTACATAAAGTCAGCTAACAATTTCAGACTACTATTAGGGATAATAGCTGACTTCTATAAGACTTGCCACTTGACTATAAGAATTTTTGTTCGCAAAAATAACACTTGGGAGTCACCTTTTAGTTTCTATTGCATAACGGAGTTGATAAGGAGTTAACTTAGTTTTATAGTATGCGGTATAAGTATTTATTTCATATATCTTGTGTATCTCTGTTCAGTAACATGCGGCACTACTCATACAGTGCATGCGACAGAGCGTATTGCAAAAAGGGACATTTAGATAGGAGACAGCTCTGTAAAGTATTACAACAAATGGGACTTTTCACTAACAGACATGACAGAGAGTTGCACTGCCTCCTATGCTGTCCGAGGCACAAGACGCTCGCTCGGCAGTAAAAAGAGGAAATATGACTTTCTGGATGAGACCCTCCACTTTATAACTTCCCATCTTAGCCATTAGAAGGACAACACTAAAATACACTTCCGTCCACTTGCTTTCCTCCCTCTTTCTCATGTAACACGCTCAGTGCACACTCCACATGCCAACGAAATACAAAATCACACATAGTACACTCTCAAGACTCTATCACACGATGCAGTGTATACAGAGAATACGGTCACGAACACGTTTACTACAGACACTACATACACAATTCACTATTTTCTCCCTTTTAATATCAATACTAAAGTTTATAAAAGAAAAACTACCTAAATGGACATAATTCTTTCATGCAGTCCACATTTAGTCTTCTCCTCAACTCGTAACAATAAAGCAGCTGTCTCTTTGACTGAAATGAACAGCCCGACCGACAGAAGCAGAACAATAACGCTACAAATTGAATTACGATTTGTACTTTTTCTCGTGAGCTACATTTTAAATACATTTTAACCAACTACATTTTATTCTGGGCATGCTGCAGGAGATGCATGCAAGTATCCTTCTGCTCCACACAATTTACTCAAAATGGATAACGATTGCCCTTTGTCACTCTGTGTACATATTTGGAACATACTAGGAATCTCTTCGATTATGATCGCTTAAACATATATCAAAAAAGTTTTCTCCTTCCAAAAAACCAATGTTAGAAGTGGAACATATGTCTGAGGCCTTATTCTACATTTCCAAGAATCATTTGTCCCAATTCCCAATAATTTGATTTTTTGTAAATGTCATGTCTATCCAAGGTCAATAGAAGTATATACTATGCTATACAATGTTTCTATATTAAATGTCAAAATGCAATATACCCATCCAAAAAACTGTATTAGTACTGCCAGTCTGTCAGTTAGCAGAATGCATAAAACTTAACATAAGGCACTATGCATTATTTTGGAAAAACTAGAAATATGATCTGTGTAACACATGCTGCATACCTGCATAATATATAGGATGTATCTTCCTGCCAACCGTCTACAAAATATAACACCGTTTTATGGTGCATTTTATCATGAATAGAATTGTGAGACTATAGTGCATATCCCTGCTGTGAAGTACTGGCCAGCATTATTGAAAATAAGGTCAAGTCATGTGTGATTTAGTTATTTAGAAAGTTTTACTTTAGAAAAACTCGAAACGATGGCTCAATCCGCTGCTCCCCCTGCCATAAAATATTTTACGTCTAAGTACGTGTAATGTAATGATTCACGGGTACTATTACATATCCGACCGCCGAATGGTACATATCCGATCGCCGAATGGTACATATCCGATCGCCGAAT
>JAAAYG020020649.1:0-18798 GCA_009936455.2 Tomocerus minor
ATTTTCATGTACAGTTTAAATTATTTTTTAGGGACATCTTCAATTATTCCAATACCTGAGATGTGAATTTCGCTTTTGGGGATATTTTAATACTATTTTAGGGACATTTTAAATTATTTTAGGGATGACTTAATAGGCACCCATTATGAATTCAACTCACTCTTTTCCGTCATGTCCTCATCTCATCAGATCCTCTTCATCGACTCCATCTAAATCCAATCCACTCATCTTTCTACAGATATGAACTTCAGTTTACCTACCCACTTTTCATGCGTCCCGATCAACCAACAAGAAGAGAAAACCATTATGGCTAACGTCTTACTTCCCTTAGTCCTCATCTAAATCCAAAACACATAGAATACCTAAACTCACACGATCAAAAAACTAATCTAAAAATGGAACTCGTACTCTCACTACACATCTCTTTTACTATGAAAACACGCTCAACGATATATCCGGATCTCGCCAGGCGTCGAAGGAACTTTGAATTTGCAAAAATATCCATCTGATTCCCTCGTGCAATATTTCTTTAAGTAGTCGACTGCTTGTAGTCCCACTTCCTACTTCTCCTTCTAACTCTAATTACAGAAACGAGAAAATGAAAATACTCTTCTAACCGAACGAGAGAAATCCGCCATTTTGCTGATAATTTGGGCATTAATCAATGCGCAATGGAGCCCAAGCGGCAGGACAAAGTACACTGTATATATTATATATACCTATATTATATAGTTATAGTTATATTGGTATAAACAAAATGTTTCAAGTTTTGTTCACTGCTTCACCAGAATTAAGAATTAATTAAATCTGCGAAATTAAGTGATCTTAACTTAATGCAAACATTTTTTCGTTCAAGTTTTCAAGTTGTTTGTAATTGTGATCTAAAATACCTACGTGCTGGACTGGGTATATACTGTAAGCTACCAAATCTAAAACTGTCATTGATATTCATCCAGATAAAATCCATAAAGTTTAATAGAAAATCACAGCTACCAATATATATGACTGAGAAGATAAAAGGTTTAGAAAATAGATGGGCATTGCTACTCATAAAATAATTATGAACTTTTTCTCCATGACATTACAAACTTAGAGTTTAAAAGTATGTTCGTCTAGTGTCTATAAGGAATTAAAAGGGTGGGTGTTCGTAAAGTTATAGTCTCCCTTCCCTTTTAAATAGAAGTCAGTCAGTCAGTAAAGTAATGTCTAACGGATCTGTGTTTGGAAGGTAATGTCTTATAACAAATACACTTAAGTAAGCAGTTAGTAGATTATTGGTTTATCTATCTTTCTGCTCTTCTACATGAAGATACAAAAGGAAGATGCTTAGGAATTTAGCGTCAGTCAGTAGGCAGGCACATACAGAAAGAAACTGCATCTCTTTCTGAGGAATTCAAATAAAGTCAATTCGCTTGCCCGTTCTAAAGCCCATTCTTTTCTTGTGTTGTCATTGTCAGTCTTGAGTCAACTGAACTCCAGAGAACTTTCTGCTATATACTTCACATATCTGTCCCTCCCACTATGTCCTATATGCACTATATCCTGCTCTACATCTATAAAGACAATTAAACCGACTTTTTCTATGACTATTGTATGAGTTGAGAGAAGAAGGAGGAGGAGGCATAGCATGCATATGCACCCAGGAATGACTCCTTTTCCTTTTGCTGATCTAACTGATCGTACTGTACTTATGTTTATATACATTTTATACTATATATAATACATATAGTTATGTATATAGATTTTTGTGTTCCATATATATACTTTTAGTTTCAACTCTCTCAGCCCACAAAATAATAAGAATCTCTCTCTCTCTACAATGCAATGCAATGGGGAAATGGAATGGAGCTGCATAGTTTCGGCTCTTGTATTCAGCCAGTCTGTCTGTATTGCGTAGTTTAGCACAAACTGCACATGCAGTCAAAGAATAGAATATGCTATGTTGAGTTGGTGAAGAACAGGGCACCCAAAGCTCAATATCCACATCCACCCAAAACTAAGCTTCTCCATTCCTACCCAACAACCCACACACCACATAGCACCACACAGCAGACTTCATTCAACAGAGCACCCTGTCTCCTGCCTCATCTCATACTATACATCGTGCTTCGTCTTTCCAATACAAAAAAAAAACAAGAAAACACGACAAACACTAACCATATTTACGTCTTAAGAGTCAAAAAGAAAAAAAAATACTGGGCTCGTTTATACGACTGAGATTATGCACACAACTCCAACAAAATCCAATTAACAGAAAAACCTACCAAATTACAGTGAAAAAAAACTAACAGGAAATAAAATGCAAAACCGTGTATTATTCTGTTTTATTATTGCCATGTAGCATCATCGGCTTAAAAATGAAATGCGTAAGTGAATTACAATCGCAGAGAGCTATAATATGCTATAGAAGAGACAACATAACACCCACTCGACCCAACACACCACTCTGGAAAATCTTTCCGCTGCGTCACTGTTGGTCTCTTAGTCTCCGTTTCTTCAGCCATTATATCAATATCACTCACTCTTCGAACTAATACACTTCTTGTTCTCCTCCTCACTCTTTTACTATTCTTAAATAGCAACAAGACGTCGACGACTGACTTAGACTTTTAAGAGCATCTTCCAGACGCAGCTAATTGCAACTTACGTACACGCCACACGCCTACACACACTACACAACTCTTAATATTTTACGTAAGTAAAGAACGGGAGAAATTCGTAGATTTTACGATTCCGAGGCACAAAGTCATCGCCTTCCGTCTTTAAAATCCTCATTACCTAGTCTATTGCATAACAGCGCTTAGTAGCTCTTTTCAACGTCGCTTCCATTATTGCAGTATCATCCAATCCTATTCTTTCGATACTAATAGACTAACACAGTACCTACAAGAAGGAATAAGCAAAAAATAGACCGAGGAACAATTGACCCGTAACAGACTATTACTCCTCTTCCGTTACAAATATTTAAAATCAGAAAGTTGGAAAACTACAATTTGGCTGAAACCCCAAAACCTGAACTGAAGACTAAACATTCCCACAGTAAACGAACAGGCTATAATGCATTATCTATTAAAAGGGATCCCAATTAGTATCCCCTTTTCAAAATTCTTTAAAAGAAGCTACTGTGTAAGATGAGACCAAAGCAAAGCAGCAAGATTATAACGCAAATTCTAATATTTTATCTGTATTGATACTTTGGTACACACACAGCTCTGGATCTTACTCCAATACTTTTATTGACCTTTCTGTAGCTGACTCACCTGGCAGGAAAAACCAAACGTTTTGGATACCTAGTTCTACTTCAGCTATGCATGTGACTATTGCGACTATGTGATAGAAATTAATACCTCGTCATTGATATGAGACTTAGAGGTAGGTATACACTGCTGCCTTTGCCAATACGAAAACCATAAAATCTCAAATCCGCTAATAAAATCTCTTAAAAGAACGTCGTCACAATTTATGTAGTCGAATAATAGAGCAGTAAGGATTAAGGATACTTACTACTGTTTGCTTTTAAGGTAAGCAAGGGCACGAAGAAGGAATCCAAAAGCATCATTATAATATAGCACGTAATGTATTATACACTACGCAAAAAGCATTCCATAGAGGAAGAAGGGTTTTAACATTGACACTGCAACGCCAATGTCGTAAGCAAAGGCAGGTAAGGTAACATTTTTATTCGGACGCAAGGATTATGGAAAGGGAGTAAAGTAAAATATTCAGAAAGCCGTCTTTACTAGAGCCCTCATATGCGGGAATTCGGTTTCAATCTCAAAATCTCATACGTTTTTTACGTTAATCTTTCTCTACTTCAGCTTTTTTTACTATTCTATTGGATTTTTGGTCAGTTGAGCTCATGTTGTAGTAGTCGACGTCAATAAGGCATCGACACTTACACATTGCACAACTGAAGTTATGATATGACTATATATACCTACTAAGGAACTATTTCCTTTTTCCATCGTTTTGTTTATAGCACAACGATTAAATGGGATATACATGACTGTACAAATGCATGTAGACATATATAGAAAAATGTATAGTTAATAAACAATTTGAATTGACTAGCTCTAGACTCTAGTAGCTATGTTTGTAGCCACAGACTCATAACTCTCAAAGAGTCACAACTCGGCAGCCAGCAACCAACCTCCCAAAACTAAAACTCTCCTCTCCATGTAACTAATAATGTAGTCAAGTTAAAGCCATAAAAGGTAAAAGTATCGCATAAAGTTTCGTTTGGAGATGGAGGAGAGGAGAGCTGACCTGGGCAAGAGATGTACTTGCATTACCTGCAACATTTCCCTGCATGTATTGTGATTGTATTGTGTGTGCTGTGTGGAATACTTTTTATTAGCTTCTGTTTCTAACCTTCATGTGCGGTTACTAAGATTTCCATTCTATTCATTTAATGTCTCTATTTCGTCCACTAATGGAAGTGAAAGGGAAAATGAAATGGCAGCTTGTCGATACCAGTTAGTTTGAGCCACACACCCTGTCACAACATTTTCTTTTCAAATATATTGCATTCTATGCACTTGGGAATGGAATACTACCAGATGCCGATTATGACGTGAACATGACATCATCATAAATATATACCTAATACCTAACTTTGCATTCCTTCTACAATAATATTTTATATATTATTGCTTTGTTCTCAGTTACATTTACATTGCACTGCCTTGTTTTACTATTATTACAGCAGCCTACATTACCAATTATTATCCTACATACCTAGATGTAATACAGTAGTAGGTTCGTAACCAATGCACCAACCATGCACCGTGTGTATATAATCTCTCTTATGTAAACTGAACACAAACAAGAGTCTAAAGGTCTTCGGTGTCCTGCAGCTTGTCAAAAAAATGACCTTTTACGGACAAAAATATAATGCCAATTACAAAACCAAGCTCAACAGGATAGCACATTTACTAGTTTACATTATACCATACATACACAATACTACACACTACTATACACATTACATATTTATTTAACTGGTCTGCTTCCTTGCCACCTACTTTGCAGTTATGTCTGTATGCTGCCTACAGCCTTTAAGGATTTCGAGAGTCTGTCTCTGAAATTTACTTCTAAGGTAATTAAAGAAATGCATAATTTTCCTTTGTATATACTTCAATGATTTATTTTTAAAACACATCATTAAAACACTATCTTACAAGAAATAGCGAGTCTATACTTTTTACTATTTTTAAATCCCAAAAGCGGATTAAAATGAATTGATGACATGACTGGCGACATATGACACTAAGTAATAGCATAACACTTAGACTTCGACTTTATTTACTAATAATTACCTCCGTAAATAAAATATTTCCAGGATTTGATTGCAGATAGTAAAAGGATGTACATTGCCTTCACTTCATATATTTATCTTCGCTATTTAGGTCAATAGGTTTAGTGTATCTATCCAAAAAAACCAAATATGATAGTGATGGATTTGGAAATTGTGCGATAAGAGAAAACTCACTTCCAATTTTCTAGTGTGGAAAAATACCCGTAATTTGACAGCAGTGTTTTAAGAACATACTATCAATTTTAAATTAATTTCTAAGTAAACCGTGAATCATCCACAATTTGAAGTTTCGCAAGGTCCATAAAAGTCAGTCATGAATGAATGATAGGGGGTTCCGACTGTTGAACCTTGCTTAGAATTCCACGGAAAACTGAGCACCAGAAAAGGGTTTAATTTTCTCAGTTCCTTCTATCCCTTTGCGCCCCACTGCAATGTGCTACTTCGTTTTTCGCAGAATCCAAAATTTCCAAGAACAAGAAACAATTCAAACGTTCATACAATAACAACCCATAACTCCTCTTCTCATTGCATTGTTAATTATCTCTTTATGAGGAGTACACTTATATAGGAACAGGAACGGAGTAGCTTACTCCAACCAAATTGTACTTTCCCTTGAACGAACCGTGTCTATGCTGACGCACGCATGCATGCACGATGCACGTACGCTTATTTCCAAAGAATATCTATAGTCATAGTCAGACAACAGGACACAGATAAACACAAACCGTCGCGGACCGAAGACTTAGCTTTTTATTCGTCCATATAATAAATTCGTATGAAAGCATGATAGGCACTTAAATGAGTAGGTACGTACGACTGTATTTTCCATATTGCCATTGTCAATGTGTTTACCAAACCAAGCAGCAAGGAACTCTTGGAAAATGTTTGGTTACTCATGATTCCTGAAACACAACATATTGCATGGAATTTGCAAGCACCATAATATGATTACTTGCGCCATACTCTCCATGTGCATATGTATGCATGCACTCACTTATGCACGCACGCATTCACATTTCATTGCAGTTAAGGAAATTGCCTAAATAAGCTATCCCGCCCGCCCGGCTACATCCGCCCATCTGCATTTTTCTTGTCGATGCCATGTTGCAAATTACAAAGATATTGGCCATTTTTTCTTAAGGTTTTATATGTACATCCATTTCGCTGGATTTACTAACTACACTTTGTTAAAGTGTTTTTAATTCAGCATACGGTGGACGGTCGTGTGATAGATCGTTTTTCTTGCATGTCGGAAAGTCAGTACATACGACACGACAGGGACAGAAATATAAATAAGTTAACAGCATAATATGATATTGAATTATCTTATAATCCCTACATATACATAAATATACTCACTTTGTTTCCATAATATTAATTAGCTAGTAGTACTAATGCATATTATACCAAAAAAAGATCAATGAGCTTAAATAATATAATTGATTGCATCACCAATTAATTGTACATCTCATTAGATTCTCATACAAATGCAACAATTAATTATTGTGTGTCAATCTCAATCGGAATTGATGTAAAATATTTAAATAGTTGCTTTATGATAGAAAGCTTAAGCTAAAAATAAAATGGGTGGTGATGAGATAGGGATGAGTGTGAAGAGATAGTCACCATATGACAAGACACTTGATATTGGTTTACTTTTGCGTGTACGAGCTAAGATCAAGTGCCAAGGCAGGAAAGTGGATGGAAATACGAAATTCCCTTTAACATAGAAACAAGAAACGGATGGTTATGATGGGATAGTAAGAAAGTAGGAATAACAAGTGTTGATGGAGAGTGGAATAGTAGTTGCTTACTACCAGCTTCACCTGTCACACTAGAAAACTTGACTGACTGAGAGTGAAGTTCAGTGACTAGACACACAGGTATGCGATTTGCATTAACGATACTACATCTACTCCAATGCGCTCAATCATTCATTCATTCTCAACAGAATTTCGACTCTTCTTTTTCTAGCGATAACCATGATACCGGCTTTTCCACTTTAAGGACCATGCCTTGGCCCCACAAATTCAAACAATGAAATTCTTAGCAAATCCAAGGCCTTGAGCACAATTCTCACTGAATCTTCAGACTAGGTAGATACATTGATTTACTTACAGTAGTTAGGACTCGCTACGAGTTGTAAGTAGCAGACAAGACTATTACTCGATTCTTGTGATTCTGCGATTGTACTCTGGCAAATCCAGTGGCCGGCCGGTTGAACAGAAAATGAGAAAGGCAAAACCGGCTCTCTCATCAACATCAACTCTAGTCAAATCAATTCATCTTCACTTAAACTCTAATAGTAAAAATGCCAACTAAGTAGGTATATACTGTACAGCTTACATACTGATATATATTACTACACACCACACAGTACCGTATTACCTGTTTATTATAATATTGCGGCTCCAATTTTACAGGCATTTTAAGACCAACATAACGTGTATCAGAGAGGAAAGGAAATCTAATGAATTGTAATTGCTACTAACCACCACAGAAGCAAAATTATTATTTCAGAGACCTTTACATTACATAAGCATTACCCGCTTGCAAATTATACTCTAATGACGTAATAAAAACTTATGAAAAAAAAATATTAACAAATAAACCCCACTTCACCGTAGAAAAATCTAGCAAAATTTTGTGGAAAACTTTAATAGATTTCTCTGCAATTCCACTAGAATGAAATTCACTGTCAATGCTAAAATTTTACATATTTAAAAAATGTTTCAAATTCAAATTGTAAATCTCATTTATAAAATTATTAGTTTTCACGAATTTACATACATTATTTACTCTTAAACATAGAGACAGCTCCTAAAAACCTTTCATTTTACATTCAGCCTAGAGCCTACTATATATTATTTGCATTTTTATTCTTTAGAATAAATTTTATGCCTTCATTTACTGAATCAATAAATTTAAACCCATTCACAGCCCGTTTCTGAGAACTGTACGACTATGTTTTAAGTAGGTAGTAATAGCAGTTACATAGAATATAGAATAAATATATAAAATAAGAATAGCAAAAGTATGGAAATGCAGCTGTAGTTGTTTGCAGAAAAATTCAAATACCTTCCGGTAATTACACATGCTATGCATGCATAGTGTACTCTACATCTGTCCCTGTGTTCAACTGCTTGGATTAAATAACAGAAGCTGGGATCATTTCACACTACACACGCATGCATACAGGTTTTTAGGCAAAAAAGCTTCGTTGGTTACGCATAGTCTCCTCACATAACATACCCCTATCTTTGCAATACAGGAGTACATAAATATAGAATTGCTTTACTTACTATTTTACATTACTCGCGAGTGAAAGATTCCGTAGATTCGGTACCTACTCACAGCAGCATGTCAGAGAAGACAATAGCTCAGCCCGGCACAGCTAGATTTAGCTAGCATACATGAATGTACCGTATTTGGTTTGGCTTGGCTGACCCGTTGGTATGCAACACTCGCACATTTTTAGTATAAAATCAAATCATCATGTTATAAAGAAAAATCAAAGATGAAATGCTGAACAATCGAGCCAAGCAGTGCACCTCTAGCATCCACCAACTAAATCATCAAAAAATTCAAGAAAAGACTCCCACGCTCCATTCACAGATTTTCCTTCTTCTTGCGTTCACTTTGGAAGCTTTGCTTTGGGAATTAAGATTAATCTATTGACAGCCGAAAGTCGAAAGTAGTGATTTCATTACATTATTGCGCTACAGAGATGTCTACATTGTTCCCGCATTTTATATCAATTTTTTCAGTGAGAGGCCATAGGAGCAGCAGTACCAACCATTGCCCATCCATACCGAATAAACCAAGATTAACTTAAAGCGACTTAACATCAACAGCCTCACCCATTCCCCAACATGGTCATACACAGACGCCTAAATGCAATAATCCATTCCACTTGAGAGACGTGCATCCTTAAAACATTTAATAGCCCACGATTTGACTACTGATTGTGAATTCGACTTGAACATGAACTGAAGTTATCATATCCTATGCTTTTTCTTTTTCTATCATTCTACTAATATATTACTGCGGCCCAATGCTATTATTATGTGATGAAAAAGAGTTTGAGATTAGAGCTTCTACTTACACCCAAAACCCGAAATTCGTTTGTTCGTAGTTTGATCATTCAATTCTTTTACTCGTGATATACATATTCACCATTTTACTAACTCAAAATTCTTTGACTTGACTGCGTAGTACATATCAAAGTCAAACTTTAAAACCCATACTTAAATGGCCCATCGTGTATCATGCAGTACTTTACATTATTGACGTATTCATGAAACAACTAATCTATAAACCAAAAGTAACATATTTATGATCCAATGGTATCAATTACAGACAAATAGGGGAAAGACGGCGGCCCAAGAAAAAAGAGAGAGTAGAAGAAGAGTCAATAGTTCTGTGACGTTATTTGGGAAATAATCAGTAAAAACATAAGCACCATTAAAAAGAACATCAGGTAGCAGTTACTTTTTTTTTGTTTTATTGTCATTAAGTCGTAATTGCTCCAATTAAGTACGGTTAATAAACAGTTTCTCTTAACAAAGATTTCGAAGATATATCATCAGAATGCGCCATATACCACCCATCCAGAAACTTCATGAACTTGGGCAAAATTTCGTAGCATTGTAAAAAAAACTACTGAAAACTGTTTCACTTTTCCTTGACCCACGGTCAACACTATTGCCACTATTACTTCTGTTGTTGATTTCCGCGCTAACATGAAGATGCATAGCAATGCCGATAGCTAGAGTAGGATTCAATAGGATATAAATAAATTTTACATACCTGTCCGAATGAGCCTTTGCCAATTAGTGAATCAATCTCATAACGGTCGAGAAACTTTTCTCCATTCCTTATGATATAGTCATGGTTATCGTCATCATAGCCATCATTGCTAAAAACTTTTCTTTCTTTCTTGTGAGCTGCATCATCTCCTTGCTGCTGCTGCGCTCGCCGCTTTTTCTTTGCAAAATACACCTGTGCATACAAAATGTGATTATAATTAACATATTCCAATATTTACAAATACAAATGTAGAATGAATGGTAAATTATAATGAACAGCCGTACTACATGAAGAGGGCACCCAATATTGACTACCTCAATTAAAAATATAGGTGATAGTCATATGTTCAAAATGACAACAAAAATAGAGAGATGAGTCGACATGAGTGACATCGTGTACAACATTGAGTTTGATTTTAATATTGTCTTAGTTGTTCTTTGCTCTTCTAGACTCGCTGAAGTGAACCATTTTATTTTTTACTACGTTGACCTTGCAATCAAGTTCTCTACTTTAACTACATCCTGATCAATCGACTGCACATACATAATATGGAGTAGGATTCAAATTAGCACACATGTTAATTGAAGCAAAATAATTATGAAAAATGGTTAATTCTAATTCTTGCTATTTACATTTGAGTATTTAGACCTACCCTTTCGAGCCTAAATCCGTTTCTTCTATTTTTGTATATACCTATATAACTCTGTAGACTCTAACGCTGTATAAAATCACAGGGCTAAGAATTTCGGTAGCAACAAATAAATGGAAATCAAGTCCAAAAGTTCAGTTCGAATTAGTAATAAATTAGAAATTAGCTTAATTAGCATCATATCTGACGATATCCTTTTCATTTGTCATAACTTAATGCCCATGACTGTAACCCGCCCATTAATAATGGAAATTACTAATACTCTGCTGAAACCTTTTAAGATCCTTACTTTTAGTACAAGTATGCAATATTTATAATGCTAAGCACTTTACCTCCCATTTAAGTGCGATTTTTAATTGTTCGATAATTTGTAGGCTCCATATTGATAAACATAAAATAAAAAAGCATAATATTAAAAATGCCAGTGGAATAGCCCGTGGCAGCAGCTACAAAAATTATGACTGGAAAGTGTGTGGAGTCGTGCAGTTTAAGTTTAGCACACTGAATAGGGAAGAAGAAGGGAAGGGTGAACGCTCTGGTAGGTAATAAATATTTTAAAAGCACACATCAATCACATGACCTTTAGCTTATAATATGGGATTGCGTTGCGGTATGTGTTTTATGTGTGTAGGTATTAGGTATGCATGCATCACATTCATTGTGGTGTTGGATCATTGCTCTAATAAACACAGTTCGCTTCTTTCCTTTAGTTAGTCAGATTGGAAATGGATTCAACGTTTAATAAGAGGCACGTGAAGTCGAAGCCAAAGCACAGAGACAGATAGAACCTGGTATGGCAACTCAAACTGAAATAATCTAGTACAGTACAACAGTCAACATGAAAGTACAATCAGCTCAATTCACAGTCAGTCAGTCAGTACATGCTGCGTAATTCGCATCAATATGCATCACACTCTATATTTATTATTATAATTTGTAATGTAACGATCTACCATATTAGTAGTAGAGCAGTGAGCAACTAAATCTATCTGTACAGAGTCAGAGTGGGTAATAGAAAGAATCTGTGAGTTGTAGTGAGCATATTCGACGTAATTATTAGGTACTAAGTAGATGGAATACAGAAGTCTGATAGACAGCAGATAGTTTATCAAAACAGATGCACTGCCAGCCATTCCACACTCTTATGATATGAATTCCTATCCAGTCAGCAGTGCAGAACAGAACATAACAGAACAACTTCGCATCGTCGCATCGCATCATCTCGTCTCATCTCATTCATAAAAATCTCTCCATTCACAATTTATTGAGAATGCTAACAACTGGCAGAGTAAACGAGTAGTCGGCCACTCACTAACTCAACTTTATTCTAACTGAAAGACTCAAATACTAATTCTGTACTCTGTACTTACATATACAATGTACAATTAGTTGAATGAAACTGTAACACTACAGTCAGCAATCCTCCTGCCTCATCCATCCAGTTTCATTCACAATTTTATTGCAAAACGTAAACCACTATCACTCTGTTGTTTTTGTTTTACTGTCTCGCTAAACAGTAACACATGCGTTTACTTACTATTATAATCCTCTCCTCATTTCAATGTAAATACGCTGTTGCCATTTAATATTTCATACAAAACTTTTTTTTCCTCACAACTAAAAATTAAATTTACCTGATTGATGTGTTTATAGGTTTTAATGAGGTCAACGCTGAGTTTTCTCAGGGGGGCTGTGGAAGGGTCTCGAAATGTCTTCGGGATTCGGGCTTGCATGGCTTGCATATCGGAGACGCTGCTGGCTCCTCCAACGCCAACATTTCCAGCACCACTAACGTTAACATTCATGTTCATTGTGCTTCCAGACTGAGAAGGATAAATATTTCCGGTCGAATTTAAATTTATAAGTCCAGAAGATCCTGGAGTTGCATGGACTGCCATTCCCATGATTCCAAGAACATTTGAAGGTCCTAAAGTTACTCCGCATCCACCAGCCATGGAGAGTAATTGCTCCTCCGGTACTAATCGGCCATAGAGAGGAGCACCAGGTCCACGACCTTTATTTCCCAACTCAGAGGAACTAGAATTTCCTATAAACAAAAAATTAATCGATGCATTATTAATGTTAGTTACTACATATGAAACTCATTTTTCGTTTTGTTTTTTTATTTAGCTTTTAATAGCTATGTAAACAATAACGAAACAACACAATCTCATTTAAATCAATATAATAAGTCATGTATTTCAATTTATTCTGAATTATGTGTTTCAATTTTAGCTGCACAGCGCATTTGTTTTTATAATTTGCACGCGCAATTATAGTGTGCTTTCTAGTTGGGGAAAGTTATATACAGCGGTACTGTGTTGAAAGGGAAAACCACTTTCTCCAAAATGTATAATATATCCTATTAGGACACCCACAACAACAACATGTGAACAACACATAAATCGAAAGCCCTTTTCTATTAATGTTTATTTTGTGCCAAAGAAAGTCAATAAGCACGTAAACAACTCTTCCAGAAAAATATTTGTGACCTAGGACTTGGCACTACGATTCAAAGGGAACCAACAGAAGCTGCTCAAATATGCGTCTTTACGACAAAAGTGGCATTTCCTAGAACGTCTCACCAGTTAAATAAAAATAATTAGATCTAAAAGATACTATTATTCCTATTATTTCTTTCTAAGACCAATGCGTATGTATGTTTAGTATATTCTGATCCATACTTACAGATATACATATATGCATATCGGTTTTTAAATGACAGTCCTTTAGCCTTAAAGCTTGTATAAGCATTTAACTTATGTACCTACACATTATTTTATTGACAACTACAAAATATAATTTAAATTGATATATAATTACTAGTAAGTGACTAAAATATATGCATAAAATATATGCTAATTCGTCTTGAATCTTAATCCCAAAAACTGTCTATTAGAATTTTTTTTAAATTGTTTTTTAAAAAAAATAGACGGTTCATTCAGTTTTAATTTAAAATGAAAAATTGGGATTACCTTTATTTTTTTGTTTTTCCATTTCAATAAGAATCATTTGATCGTGCTTCGGATGCCAAATGTCGGGCCGTTTGGCGTGCACCAGAACGGTGCTATCCATGGCCTGTATGGCTGGTGAATCTTCCACGGTCAACACCACCATGGAACCATTGGTAGAATTAACAAATGACCAAGATATGTCCCTCGGTCAACCACTATTCACAAAATCACAAGATTTTAATTTTTAATTAAAATTAAGGAACATTAACACAATCGGCATGTACACCGAGTTAAAGTCTATTCATTTATTCGTTTGGCAGAGAGGCTATACGTTCATTGGCGGTAACAGCTGATTGTTGTGTGAGTAAACAAACTCATAAAATCCACAACAATTAATTAATTGTTTACTGAGTTCTTAGCACAGCACAGTCAATAATTAATATTCTTAACTATAAGAAAGTTTTCACCAACAGCAATAAGAAATTCTTGTAGTAGGTACCACTCTTTCGAGAAAGCCTACCCCTTCAAAAAACACATTTCCAAACAACAACTGCGCATTAACTTGTTTTAAGCAATTGTCTTAAAATTTTCGATATTCCGGAGTCATTAAAGCACTATTGAGTTAGTTTAGACCTCATTCGCAATTGATTCTTTCGTTTTTCAATTATTCTGTTATTTTTTGGCACTAATTATTGACTAAACATGAAATGAAACTGTTAGAAAAGTTTTTTGCGTCTTAAAGAGTTTGTTAGGTATGTATGTTTGTATGTATAAACCAAAAAGGCAAAACTTGGTGATTGCTTAATGATTTGCAGTGAATATTCCTATATAATAATTGTTCCGACCTAATAGAAATATATTACGTAGAGGAATAGTAATAGAATTTAGGCTTTTGCCTATAATGTCCAAAAACACTGAGCACTAACCACTACGTAGTGCATAAGTAAACAATAACAAGTTTCGGAGTGAGTTAGTGAATAAGTAACACCTGAGCCAGAAGTGAGCCTCGTGAGGAGAAGCTTTTAATAAACGCTTGGTTGAACTAAACTAAACTAACACATTGGTATGAAGCACTTGATGGTTGGTGATGGTGACTGGTTCTAAACTTTGGAAGAATAAAATGGTAATTAATGTATAGATGCAAATAAATAAACATCTACGTTCCATGAAACTGGAAACAGCTGATGGTTGCTTTGCTTCTGCTTCCACTCACTCAGCGACACCCCAAACAATGCGCAGACATTTCCAGACAGATGATCCTGTACTTTCCGCCAAAAGCACTATAAAGTGAAATTTTTATATTGATGATCTCGGGAAGAGGAGGATGAGGCGGAGAGTGAGAGAGACTTGCCAAAGATGACAAAGCAGCCTGACGGAAATGGTCAGAAGAGTGACGAGGAGTCCGATACTCTCGGGCTCATGACACACCAGCCGAGCACACTTAAACAATCGTCAGACTGAAATTAGCAACTGACTTGATGATATTTGTGTGGAGTTGCCTCTACGCTTTGGCTCCTCTTAGCGTTCTTCGCCCTCACGACGGATCAGTTCAACTCAGACTGTTTTGATGTGCGTATGAAGGATGTAAATGGCCTGGCAACTGCCACCCAGCACACCCAACTACCCAGACGTCCAAGCACGTCACAACAACCCCCAAAGGGCCCAGCGTGCTTTGAGCGAACGCCTCCGTGTGGCTCAACCTGCACGCCCATCGCATCCGACGCCCAATCCACGCTCGCCTCTCATCCCTGACAACTCTCAAATGTCCTTGGAACGGCTATTGCCATTGCCTGCTCGACGGCTGAGACGGCTTTCGACTCCTCGCACCAGCCTCTCATCTGCCCCCTTACAAACGTCCTCCGGAGCCACCGAAACAAGAAGCGAGTCGGCTCTCTCTCCGCTTCGCTTTTCACTACTGCACTAACTTTACTCGATCTTTCTCACTCACACAGCTACAACAACTAGAATATTTACAGAGACTCTCTTCTCTCCTCTCTCTCTCTCTCTCACTATCTTCGACACTATGTTCCTAAAACCTCTACATAATGCTCGGATTTTCTTCCTTGCTCCCTCTTTTGCTCTAACTCTGTCTGTCTGACTCTGAGGAGACTCGATGTGTATGTGAGTGTCATGTCCTAGCTGGGATCATCATTCTATGTATTGTATTCTGTGATCCAGTTGTTGGATCTTGGATGGATATGGATGCGGATCGTGGTCGGGCCACGATTATAATGTAATATTATCTGTCTGTGATGTAAAATATAAAGTAAAAGCTCCGACTATCTCCCTCCATACATTGCCTTTCCACAAAACATCATCTTCCTATATTTGTATCCCTCTCCTCTTCTGTTACAGTGCATGGACAAAAATATTTACTCCTTCTCAGCTCTTCGTTCCTTATATGATTGCGAATACGGTCAATAGAACAGGAAACAACTGAGACACTGTCGTACTAAAACAAAAAATTTCAAATCATTAAATTCCTATTTGAATCTTATGATTTTTCAAAATGCATTTCATATTTCGTACTTAAACTACATTGCCATTATACCTTCAATTGGCCCCATCAAAGTAAAGAAGTTCCGTGGCTCAGGAAATTGGAACTAGTGGGAAATTAATCAAATTAATGATTGTTTAGCTTCTCCAAGCCACGGAACCTTAACCTTACTTGCAGCTACAGCTAACCATTTGAAGGGATTCCAAGAGGTTACATGACAAAGAAGTAAAAACCTACTTTTGTCGCTTTCCCTTGCACGGAACTTAGAATATCTTCAGCTTACCTTCTCAAAATAATACGGAGTGTGCGAATAAAAAATTTTGGTCTCGCTTCGCTTAACAACTTATTATGCAGAATACAGACTGCTTTTAAAGAAAATTTGCTAATTTGAAGATATATTCAGTTTGCGAATTTGAATATATTTTCAAAGCGTGTGAATTTAATTATATATTTAAAGAGGTTATTTAACAAAGATTAGGAATTCACTGTTGCACTTCTCTGTAACACGAATCCTAAGTTTTTTACCCATTTTCCAGCGTTATTTCCTAATGAGCACTAACTACTGCGCATGCCCACAATTTGTATGCTACCCCAAAATATTTGGCCACGTAATAATTAATTACTTTGGTTTTGTAACCAAATTGGACAACATCTGCACACAAACTGGGAGTGGCCTTTGATATCCATAAAAGTTAATTATAAACATAATGGTGACTTGGAAATTATATGCCACCGACCACTTTGCAGCGTAATAAATGGGACGATTTGTGAAAGTTTCCGGGAAATAGGGAAATGCGTTTAGACGGCTCTGCTCAGACTCGGGGTGATAGGGTGCCCTCAAAGCAGCCTCACAATTTTCAAAGTTTCAGAAATGCAGCTATCCTATTCCTATCCAAAGAAACAATCCGGATTTGATGCGTAAAATGTTGGATTTTTATTTGTTCGCGACGTACAACAGCTAAAAAAGATATCCACTAAAACTAAACATTCCACTTGGAAGTTTCCTGTTGTTTAATTATTCTTATCGAACAAGGAGAAAAAAGCTTTGATTTCTGCAAAATTGCACTGATCGTGATGCCGATATGTTGAATTTAGTAATTTACATGAGAATACAAATATTGTTCTAGGAGCTCAAGCTTCTATTCGGAAGAGCTGTTAAAGGAAAAACTCAAAATGATTTACTTTAGCGTTTGCACTAAGTACTCGATAAGTGATAAACCATGTATTTTATCACCCAATGTTCTGACGAGTCTAGAGAAGTGGTATGATAAAAGGAGAGCGTTCCCAACCCTACCCCAGTCCAGACGAATGAGCTTGCAAAAAATATACGAAAAACATTGTGACAACCCTTACAAAAAGCCAAAGGAAAAGATTGCGATGAAAAATACGTAAATATTTGGCCAAAACGACCAACAAGACCTACGACGGAAATTACTATCACAACGAAAACGTCTAAATGACGAAAACGATTTACGACACGTCGAACACGACTATTACGACGAAAAAAACATTTTTAGTGGGAAAGTAGTGTACCACAGGTACACTACTGCATAGTGTGACGAAAAGGACAAATAGAGAAGAAAAATACAACGACATTGTCAACAGTAGAAACAAAGACAGTGAAACTACTGTATGAGACGAAACAGAGTTAGGCTTCTGCATGAGACTGTGACGAAATAGACGTGAGACTACAGATTACTGAATGTGACGAAATAGACAGTGAGGCTACACATTACTTCATGTGACGAAATGGACAGTGAGACTACACATTACTTCATGTGACGAAATGGACAGTGAGACTATAGATTACTGCTTATGGCGAAATAGACAGTGGGACTACAGGTTACTGCATGTGACAAAATTTAAAGTGAGACTACACATTACTTCTTACTTCATGTGATGAAAAAGACAGTGAGATCATTGTATGCGACGAAATAGAGTGAGGCTTCTGCATGATACTGGGACAAAATATACAGTGGGACGAGTGAGACTATAGATTACTGAATGTGACGAAATAGACAGTGGGACTACAGATTACAGAATGTGACAAAATAGGCAGTGAGACTACAGATTACTGCATGGGACGAAATATACAGTGAGACTACACATTACTTCATGTGACGAAATGGACAGTGAGACTACACATTACTTCATGTGACGAAATGGACAGTGAGACTACACATTACTGCATGTGACGAAATATACAGTGAGATTACACATTACTTCTTGTGACAAAATAGACAGTGAGATTACTGTGTGACGAAATAGACACAATAGACAGTGAGACTACAATGTGCGACGAAATATAGTGAGACTAGTGTGACAAAATAGAGTGAAACTACAGTGTGACGAAATACGCAGTGACACTACTTCGACAAAAATATAACGATACTGTAATAAAACACACCGAAAATATTGGGACGAAAAACCGTGTAATACAACTACAAGGAATACATATAAGGGTAAGACCAAGGAGGGTAAACTGTTATTATATCGGGCTCCACGCAAGGAGTCCCCACTAGGCTTTTTCCTTAATGGATTTCTGAAGATCTATAAGGGACGTTTTTGGGAA
>JAAAYG020020660.1:1496-18797 GCA_009936455.2 Tomocerus minor
GACAACAATTTCGGGAGAACTATATATTATAATTCCAACGGCAATTTTGTATTTATAATACGCTGAAGATATTTAATTTATATAATTTCGCCAAAAACAAAATTCTAAAAATTCTGTCCTAAGTGTGGCTGCTATTCCGAACGCCGTTTGTTTAAGACTAGATTGAGAAATGGATAATTTAGGCTGTAACTATTTCCAATTGTAAAGGATATCTTTGAATGTGACAATTTTCTTCCTCCTCCTTTCAGTCTTTTCTTATTTTCGGCGAATCGGAACATAGATTCGTCCCGTATTCATAAGAATACACATTAATTATTGATGGATCGCAGAACAGCACAAAGATTTTATGATTAGATTTATGTATTTCCTGGTTTAAACAACGTATAGATATTTCATATATACCGTTACTAACGTCAACTTCCATTTCAACTATCAATTCATCTTCCAGTAAGCACAGATTGTAAATTTAATTATGTGATTTTATAGACAAGGAGGTGTCTCTTTTCCTATATAAAGTTGTTGTTAAGACATTAGTGAAGCAAAAGTGACAGTTCTCTGCGTATATATTTCATATCAGGTTTTTGCATTCTGTATTTGACAGTGCCTTGGATATAACTAAATATACGTTTCTGAAATAAAAATTGTAAAAACAATTATTGCAAAAATTGAAGAGACCCGTGAAGGGAGCGAACTCCAAACTGCTAATGTGCTAACGGGCCTTGTGGTGGATAATGAAGATTTTTTTCTCTAAGGCAACAAATTCATTGTTCTTTAAGACAACCTGATGAAGAAGTCTAAACGTTGTTGCCATTATCATTTGATACAACATACCTAATGATATTAGAAACAGGAGGACTTTTCCCATTATTAAGAAAAAACTAAAAACATATCTACTTGAAAAGCAATACAATGAATCTGTACCACTAGCTTGTGAAATAGACTCTGATGAGTAATTGTAATCTGCTGAAGATATTAATTAACGACAACTCATTTTTGAATCAATTCTACTAATATAATTCCTTTGGTACTGTTTGTATTCTGAAAAGGTAAACATCGGATATAAATCTAACTCTATTGTAATAATATATGATACACAATGTGTGAATGTAACCCTAATGGAAATTTAATTCCCTCATGAACGGAGGAAATTGTCTATTATGTAAATAAATAAATAAAGGAGTTACGATTTAATAACGCTGATTTATTTCCATAACACCATACATACTTTTGGAAATTTCTTCAGATCCCCCTTTGCAGAGACAGAGAGAGCTCTCTGTCTCTGCAACGGCAGAACTTAAGAAATGAAGAAATTATTATTTCATGAAGAAGTACAAAATGAAGCCAATTGACACAAAAATAGTTTTTAGCAAATCATCAGGAAATGGCTTCAGTAAGCTAGTAACAGTGAGATAACGTTACATAAAACACCGTGGAAAAATAGTAGCACAAATTGACTTCTTATCACGGTGTAACCTAATGAAATGAATATCGGAGAGCAAGATAATAGGAATTTTTTTCCGAAATCAGAACTGTTATTTGTCGAGAGGCTTGTCCTCACAGTTTTCTTAATAGTAGCAGTTGCGCCTAATTCTGAAAATAATTCGTTGTAATAATTCATCAATGATTTCGGCAGCAATTTCGAAAGCTTTAAAATGTCTGCTGAATAGAGAGCGAGAAAAATGATATGAGAACAGCATGTAACCAGAATAGCACAAAATAATAGGCAAATAATAACTCCAAACTCCTCCGAGTGTCGAATCATGGCGAAAATTTCCGTTACACAAATTACAACCAAAGATGCTGTTGTGACGGGCAGCATAATCTTCCCAAATGCATTGATAAACAATGAATGCATCACCTGCACGGATCGGTAGAATTTCCGGAAATCAAAAGATTTATCATTCGTTTTGAGACTGCAGATTTTCGGAGAACGAGAGTTCCAATTATGATTTCTGCGGAAAAAATATATTTACAATTGAGAATGTTTAACAGTATAATATATTACCTATTTAATATTTTCATGTGCGAAATTAAATGTAAATACATGGATTCTTCAAGCCAAATTGTCATTGTGTTGGTATACACTTGAGTAGTGATGAAATATGTCAGGAATAGTCCCCATTCACTCATGCATAATGCAGCAAATGGTATACTTAGCATAAACCACTGGCAGGGGGCATTTGAGCCCATTCGTGGCTCCACCATAAATTCATCCCATAAAATAACTTTTGGCATCATGTACATGGCTGGTAACACAAAAAAACTTCCGGTGTATCCTAATTTTACAGCAAGGAGTAAATGTTTTTCCAGTAAGTTTTTCTTTCTTCGTGATCCGTTAAATTGATTCTCTGAGGGAAAAAAATAACAATTACCTTTAGTTGGCTTGATTATTAAAATTTTAAAATAGACAATTAATTGGGCATGGAGACATAAGCTGGGAGAAATAATTACATTTCAGTAGAGAAATAATTAATTGTAAAGTGAAAATTGTAACTGAAGTTTTTTAAAAAAAAACATTAATAACAAATGATTGCTTTGCAATGCACAGCATGCACACAAACGAACATATTTTACCAGAAAGGAAGCAATAATATATGCGAGTACGTCATAAAGCAACTAAAGTACAATTCTTTGTTTAAAACTGTTATTAGGCATAAATTCTAAATATTATTATTACCCCAAAGTTTATCCAAGGCGAAGAATCCGTTGTAAAATTCGAGTATTTCCTCTTTGTAAAGAAATGTGTTGAGATGAACAGCAATGGCCATGATGTAAGTTGTCTCGATGAAACAGTAGAACATAGTCACTGCAGGTGTAATCCGCTCATCTGTCAACATGCTATGTGAGATGCTTATGAATTCTGAGCCCCTCACCAACACTTCAAAGAAAACATAAAAGTACCACAAACACTTTCTCCAGGATTTTTGATGCTCCAACTGTCTTACAGACGAGTTCCATTTATATGGAAGATGTTGTATTGTGCAAGAAATAGTCAGAGAAAGGCTTATCGCCTTAAATGTTTTAGGTCCAATGGTCATTATGCAAAAATTGAATCAATTTGAAACATTGCAAGGTATCGCAACTTAATGCTCTTTGAAAAAATAACACAATTAATTAATATTAGTAATTACAGAATATGGTATCCAATAAATGTTTTTAAACAGCCTATGAATATTGTGCTTTTTCATTCAGAGAATTTTGTACCTGTTTTTAAGTATACTGTCAATAATCAATTTTGATTCGTTGACTTTCTCCAGTGTTAGTTCTTTTGTCAATATCCGTAACAAAATGTACCCTTGCTAAATACTGCAATAATCTTTATAAGTGGACATTTATGTTCTTTTGATGGTCAGATAGTTATATTTTTAGAAGCCAGACAATATTACTTCATTACGGTATCTGTGAATTCCGCAAAAGGGGATTGAAACACTAACATTGAGATATCTATTTTTACGATGATTTCTATCACAATAATTCTGAATTTTTCATAAATATTATGTGTACGATATGATTCCTTCTAAGATTTCTTGCTTTCTACCTGTCATGTGTATGAGCTGCACCACCTATTATGCCATTTTGAGACAGGCAAACACCTTTAATTATCTAGTATCTTAGCAGTTGTGTCTGTAACGGGGATTGATAATTAATTCCATTAACATTCCTAGGATTCATTGCGAAAGATAGATAGATAGATAGATATTTTAATCAATAAATTAGGGACTTAGTATTAAACTTGGTGCGTCAGAATAACACGTAGTTTAAGGTGGCCAGGGAAATAGAATATCCAATGAAGATTAAAAGGATCAAACTATCGTTGAAAAGGTTCTGTGAGACATTAGGATGGATGAAAAATATAATGCATATAACGTACAAAGCTGCAAAAGAATATCAAAAAAGAAGAAAACTTACTATAGGGCACAGGTTCTGACTTATATCCAATTTTGTCTTAATACTAAATATGCGATAAAGTCCAAATACATTTTTTCAATGCATTCTACATAAATAAAACTCAAATTATTCTTATGCAGAATTTTATTTTTGAAAATGTTGGAAGCCTGCGCCCTCGAAAAATATCAACAGATTTTAAAAATGATTACTTCATTGCTCTACATTAAGCCGTTCTCTCTGAATCAGGGATGGAAATCATAACAACCCCTGCTTAAGGACTAATTGTTTGTAAAATTGCTAAATTCTGGTTTTCGACACTTGCCGAAAAAGACTAAAATCTAAAAGACTAAATGGGTGGTTATTGTGAAATACTTAAGTAGGTCATGTGCATAATAATACATTATACAAATTACTGAAGACGATATATTTGAAATCTGCTCATATTTTTCTACGATTTTTTCTTTCAAAACAACGAGGTAAAAATTTGGCTAAATAGGTACGTCCTGAAGCAGATAAGAGAATGACTTTTTTTCAACCGTACGTGTTTTGTAGTGCAGCAGTCGTGAAATAATGACTCTCGATCAATCCTTCATTGTTGTTTATGCGGTATCCGGATAAGTCGCCCAATGGATAAATTACAAAATGTAAATGACATATTCGCAAATCCTACTTATTTAGCCAAATTCATAGTTATAAGAAAGTTCGAGTCAAATAAATATTATGTTGATATGATTAAAATTAGTCACAAGTCAATAAGGACTGATATTAAGGAAAATAATGATGTTTGAAAAACATTATTTACAAAAATACTTATCTTGCTGTTTCCGGTACACGTGATTGCATTGATTTGTACTTTCCATTCCACATTTGACACCAGACCACACATCGCACCGCTAGGACAGTTAGACACTATCTTGATTTAGTCCCAACTCTGGGTGACCAGTATTGTTCGCATATAAAATGCTGTAATATGCATATCCAGCTTGCTGCCCATTTAGCTAAGACTCGTATAATGACCGTCATGTTATGCTTATAAAATGTTGCCAATACGCCGATTTCCACGTATTTCGGACATCTTTAGTAGCGTTAGTAGGTTCGTAATACGAGCCTAAGTCTATGGTTGCGTAATAATACCATTAACTCCTCGTGCATTCATAGTGTTTTGTTGCCGCTTGTGGTCTGCCATGATCTCATAAATAAATATATGACAAACTGAAGACACCCATGTTCCAGCCCTAAATATAAAGATTCCTTCCCACATGAATTGAGAAACTCCGTAGGGGATTGTCCAACCCGAAACTCTGATCAAATTGATTCTATCAAAACAATAAAATATGTGGGGACTAAATTAAGGACACTGACTTTTTTAATTAAGAATCCATCCCCTCTATTCAGAATTATTGAATAACTATATTAGCTACTTGATTAACCATCTTATGAATCCTGTTGCGAGTTTGCGACATTTGTGTGGCAATAAAAAATAAATCAGAGAACTAGGTACCTACCTTAACTCTACATTATGTGTGAATGTGTTTATCGCAATTTTTATTGTAGCAATGAAAATGTTATACCAATTTACATACCGCTCAACTCGGGAATGATAAAAATACACCTCCGCTCCGTAATGGTAAACAAAAAATTTAAATATCTTAATAGTCTTAGCAAGAAACCGTGTTAATTTTATAAATTAGTATTGTTTTATTATTTTATTATTAAGAAATGTGTGACTATATAGTAGCTTTGTGGTTAAGTGGTTTTGTCCAGCAGCAATTTTGTTTTATTCAAATATGGTGGAGTAACACATAATTGTAAAGTTTTGGTAATACAATTTTAAATGATAATTTTGATTTAAAATGCTTTGGAAAAGTACGTATCAAACTCATAATATTATAAGGTAACGGTTTAAAAAATTATTGGTAGGCTTTTGCTTACAAATATATTTTGAAGCTTTCGCTATTCTGCAGATGAGCTTTTCAATTTGAAACGCAAGAAAAATCTCTAGAGTTTCTTTCGTTTATTTTACTGGCCCATTACTTGGTAGCCATTAATTAATTAAGTTTTGGGAATACTAATTGTTATTATTTATATTGTACTTGACAAATCAAGGCTGAGACAGTGACAGTAATTTTAATTTTCCATGCCCTTTATTTAGAAACGTTACATTTTATTTACATAGTTTGTACAGCTGGATATATTAATATTCTCATATCATATCATTGCATATTCCGTTTAACAGAAACACACGGTGCATATAATCTATAGTTTACAAAGTGCATTAAGTATCTACATCATATTATTATATTAATCATATTATTATTTACCCGACTAATTAATAATCTCTAAGCTAAACGAACATTTGCGCTGCCAATTAATGATTTTTGATTGGTCCGAATAGATTTAATACTACAAAATTGTTTGCAGCGCGGAATATTATTTGCTGTTATAATTTTTGGCTCAGCCATTACTTTCAGCAGTATAAAAGCTAAAATTCTGGTCACTACAAGATGGGCAACAAGCCACCAAATACCGTTTTGAAGATCTGAGTCTTTTAAATCAAATATATACATCACGGAAGAAATCACAGGGATTGGATGCTGATGAGAATCTAAAGTATACTGAGCACAACGATCGAAACCATACAAAACAGTTAAAAGACTCTCAAAACTAAATCTAATGAACGACAAGTAAGTTATCAGTTTAGTAAATTGTCCCATGTAAAATATTTTTACAAAAAATCCAGAAAATAAAAACAGAAACAAAAGGACAGAGCTGGAAAGTATAATGGTTATATTAAATGAATTCACACAGAGAATTCCGATAAGAAATCCCAATCCTTGAGCAATAAAGCAGCTCAAAACTGTAATCCCCAGGAAATAACCGTATCTCCATGTCATAAGACCAAATATACCTTCGTACCATTGTTCCATGCCTAACTGCTGAGTATACCAATACAGAAAATAAGTGTAGAAGAACGTAAATAAAAATTGAATCGGAATTTCGACGAGGGTCTTCGAAAGGTAATAGGTGCCCGTGGAGAACCATCCATTACGGTGTTCATTTAGAAAGAGCTGTACAAAACAAATTAAACATTAAAATGTGTACAATTTTTGTTACAGGTGTGCGATTATTATTACTGTTTAATATTTTTTTTTTAAATATGTACTTCAAAAAAAACTGTAGTCAACATAGTTTAACGATGTCTTAAAATTGTGTATTAAATTCCAAAAAATTATAACATTTTAAATACAAGCTATAAAAATACTTGAATTTGTATTAATTTTATTTAATTTATATTTCACCTTAATTTCCGCAGGAAAAGTAAGTACCGTTGGCATTAAAGCTGCAAACATGAGGAAGAGCAGACTAAAAAATTGGAATTTGACATTTTGACTGGAGACAGCTTCATCTCTTATATCTTTTTTCCCCTGGCTCATTGAAGAAAAGGCATTAATGGTATTATTGGTATCATTTGCAGTACATCCGTCTTCTAGTCCTATGTTTCTTTTATACAGATTTGCGAGAACGACTGCGACAATGGCATGCAGTGCAAATCGAATAAGAATCAGTCTATGTTGTCTTAAAATGGATGTGCGGACGGCTCTTTTAATCAGAACCCATAGATTCTTTAAACTGAACGGAGAATTATTCTTGCATAATCCCTCTTCTTGTATTTCTTTGCCATCGTCCGAGTTTACCACTAGCCATTTAAGTTTAGAATCCACTGTCATTTTCTCGCAAATTTGTTTATTAATGAGCAACTCTTCATTTCCACTTTCGATTAAATGGCATCGCATTTCCATTTCGTCAGAGGGCATGCCAAGAAATTCTTCCCGGTTTACAGACGAAGCCACTTTAATTATACTGTCTGCAGGGTTCCCACTTATTGAATGGTTGTAGTTATACGATGTTAAATAATGATGAATCTCTAAAGGAGGTCCACTGAAAATACAATTACCAGCCTTTGAAATTATGTAGGCTTGATGAAAGAGCTCTAACATCTCGAAACTTGGTTGATGTACTGTAGTTAGGATTGCCATTTGTCTTGTAATTGCCAACTTCCTAAGGGAGGCAACTACCTGCAATAAAAATTAAATAGTTCATTATATTTTTTACGTTTAACACCACGCATAACAAAAGAGCGGGATATGTTTTTGAAATCAACTCCAAAATGAAAAACTAATTAAATTTTCAACACACTTCTCTGGAGATATGGGAACGTATAATATGTAGTAGCCAACCCGTGCGGCCGTGTGGCCAATAAATTAATTTCATCACTTAAAATAAATTAATGGTTAAATAAAAATTCGATGTATTGATAAATAAATGTTTAGATAAAATTGGCAGCAAATGGACCAATCTGGCTGTAAAACCAAAATTAAGTCTTAGTATTAAAAAATTTCATTTTCATATATATTATATTAAAATTTAATGTTATATTATATAAATTACATGTATATCTTGAATGATTTTGTATTTAAAATTTTAAATAACTTACGTTATAACCACAGTAGCTATCTAATCCGCTTGTAGGTTCGTCTAGAAATAGGAAATTTGGTTTTTGTTCCGAGGTCAACTCCAATGCAATGGCAATTCGCTTTTTCTCTCCTCCAGAGCATTTTCCAACAGCATTGCTTTTGATATTTTCCAATTCCATTTCTTTGATTATCTCGTCAACAATAGCTGAATGTTTCCATTTGGTAGTTGATGTTGGATTTTTTATTTCGGAGGCATAGTAAATGGATTCATACACCGTCAGATTCAAAAGAAGATGATCTTTTTCGTCTTGTGTTATAAAAGAAGCTCTTACTTCGTCATTGCTGTCAATGATCAGTTTTCCCTTGCATCCTCTGTAGTTCTCCCCTTGAGTTAGAAATTTGAGCAATGTTGATTTCCCGGCTCCAGAAGGTCCCATCAACGCAGTCAACTCCCCAAAATTTACTTTACCATTCAAATGATCCAAAATGCATAATTTTTCAGGGCGCGAAAGAAACACGTAAGAACACTCACGAATTAAATTTTCCCCAATGGATTCACTTCCTCGAAAACAAACATTTTGCCAAATCAAAGACATTTTCCCTGGTCACCAATCTCTAGAAGTATCTTGACAAAAATAAAATAGCTGACGTGGAGAGTTTTCAAGTTTCATGAATGTCGTTAAAGTTATAGTGTGAAGTGTTACTTCTGACTTCTGACGACGTGAAGACTTTTCAAACTCTTATGAATATCGTTGAAGTTCCAATGTGAAATGGTACTTATTGAAACATTGTGAATGTGTTATATCTTATATCTTGTACAAAAATATTATTTGGCATTTGATATACACTGTTAAAGAACCCTTTGTTGTCGTTTATCTCGTATTTTAAATTTTCAAATGGTATTATTAGTATTCTACTTAATTGTAACATTAAATACTTGAAAATCAAGTATTTATATGGTAGGTAGTTACATTTGAAATGTTTCTTCGTCAACGAAGAAATTGTAATGATTATGTATATTAAATAATGCTTTGACATTTTATACTCGTGACTCATCGCATAGAAGTATCGGCCAAGTACTTACTAACCTCCTTTATGAGCGACTCATACTCTTATGTTTACAAGAAAGTTTTAATGACGCACAGAAACCATTGAATCCTAGAAGTGGCTTTACATTGAAGGGAAAAATAGCTTACGCCGAAGGAAAATAGCCGAAGCCGAAGTGGGATTTGGCAGAAAGTGATTGACTGCAAGATGCTTCGCCGAACTGGAGTTACGTCGAAGCCGAAATCAAAAATGACCAAAGGTCGCCGAAGTGGAATTGAGATGAAACCGAAGTAGAAATTAAAAGCAGCCGATATGTGGGTCCACCCACATCGAAATTCGCAGAAGCCAAAGTGGAAATTCTCCGAAGCCCTGCCTTCTCCTTCGCTATACAGAGGGGAATAAACTGTTATAAACAGAGTAGCAATATAGCGGTAATTTATTTACATAAAAAATTTGAATTTTAAGAAAAATGGGTGGGGTACGGGGTGGATATGGTGGAGCGATTTCGTCCATTTTTCTAGGTTTTGTTATTGAGAGGACACATGACTCAATACTGAAAATAGAATTCAAAAAAGTTGAATTTTAAGAAGAGTGGGTAGGGTGGATATAGGGTGGGGCGATTTCGTCCGTTTTTCTGGATTTTCTTATTTAGAGGACACATGACTCAATACCGAAAACAGAATTCGAAAAATTTTGACTACAAATATGAAGAGATATATACATATACATATATACATACATATATATATATATATACATACATACACAGACAGAACTTCAAGGGATTCCTATAATGTAGCACACCGCTACATAATAATTGCCTAGCTCTTTCGAACGTCTGTTCATTTTGCATTTGCCCTATTCCTGATAAAATTTCGATTTAATATTTTAAAATTTTCCAATCATCTCCTTCTAACTAAACGAATAGTTTTATGGAAATTATGTTCAAGATGTTTTTGTCTCCAATCGTAAGAGTTTTGATACATGCTACTGTGCTTCATTTGCATTTTATCTGCTAAGACAGAGAAGATTATTTTAGTTTATGGTTAAGGGTGCCTCGACGATCGACAGCGCATGCGCCAATTAATATTACTATGGAAAGCTAAAAAACATACAAACACCGCTCATTCGGTAGCAGCTCATCTCTGCACACATTCAACAGTGTTTTAGTTTTCGCGCGGTGGTGGTAGATTTTATTTCTTGCCCCTGTAGTAAAATCCTACAGGTAGGTACAGTGGCCTAGGTATAGGAATTTAGAAAAAATGCCCAGAAAAAGTAGAACTCCAGTTTGGGGCACCCGATTTTGAAATGTTATATCACAAAAAATCAAGGAGACCTGCCACGAGGGAAAGTCGTAGGGGATTTTTTAGCTCTTCAAACGACGGAGAAATAAATACTTTTGTCCAAACACCATGCATTTCTCCCACTCGGTGGCTAAAAAAAACGATTTTTGCTTATCGTCGAGGTACCCTTAAGTTTTCTTAGATATTACATAAAAGGAAAACAAAACACCATACAACAGTGTAAAAATCCTTGCGATTGTAGTGAAAAACATTTTCAACAGTTTTCCTTTGAAAATTTTCAATAGAAACACTCGTTAAAGAGGAGATACTATTTCAAAAAAATTTAATTTCCATGTAAATGTTAAAACTTGAAAGTTTGCATTTTGCACTCTTAGTTGCGGGGAGAGGAATTTGCATATTGGGTTATTTTTGTGCTCTCTATTCTGTTGTAATAATTAGTGCTGCTTCCACGAAACATTAATTGAAATGAATAGTGCAGAGGCAGCTTCAATTGATTTCATGCAACGGTTGTTTTATCTCTCCTGCTGTCAATCCTGCTTTTATATTATCATCAATTTTCTTGTCGTAGCTTGTTTACGATAACTTAATGTGTGATTAATTTTTAAATTAAGCATACTAACACGTACATACGTAGATACCTACGGTTGAAGACATCGTGTTAAATAAGACGTCACGGACCTTAGAAAATACTTGACCTAAAGTAAACTCACCGCAGAGTGAAATCATTTCGATAAATGTTTGTTTTTGTTATTTCAATTTAATTTCTCAGTACCTAAGCAATGATTGAGCATAAAGTACTATAAATAAAATGAATGAGTATATAATGTACAGAATCACTTCTGAGAAATTTCGTAGCAGTTTCCAACTGTCTGGATGATATATTATGTTCTAAATTCTGTTATATAGGCCGTTATTGTACACCCAACATTGTATAAAAGGGAATAATCACAAAGTATAATATATCACCATAATGAGTTCATGGTTATATTTGACCTATTGGAACTCTTGTCGTATGTGTTTACTGTATAATACAAAGAAGAGAAAAGTGCTGTTCGATGGTGTACGGTTGTTTGTCATTACTTGATAGCATTATATGTTTTAAAATAATAGGCCACTATTGTAGCAGCGGCACTGTATTAATCTTTATACAGCTTATCATAATTCTTTACAGTAGAGTCTTATTTCAAAAGTGTCAAAAAAGCTTCGAAATTTTCATGCACATCATATAAGTCCAAAAATGAACGGCAATCCTAATTTTATTTGTAGAAAATATTAATTAAGTAGTCACAAATGCAATCTATAATAATTAATAATAGAAAAGGCTGGCAGTCTCTTATTATGTAAAAGTTTTTTTTACAGTAATAACTTGCATAGTAAATAATTCATTTTTGGAGCTTTTCTCAATTTTATTATTTTTATATTGGAGCTTTTCTCACTTTTATTATTTTTATAAAGATTTCTCCATAATTTGTGGTCAATATATTGGTCTCATATATAATTACAGTACTTATTCTTGGACACCCGTTAGTTGTTAGAAAGAAGTTTGATACATTGGCATAGCATATTTGTGTCGCAGCTTTGTGGGCGAATAAGTAATAAATACCAAACATAAACTGCATGTACAATTTGTGCACAGGAAAATATTTAAAAAAAATATCTGCTTCATTTATTATAATAAATATTACATACAGTTATAACAAGGTATACAGTTACACGTTACGTGTTATGAAAGTATTACTAGAAGAAATTATAAAATGTTTTTGTCAGTGGAAAGTGGAAGTATATATTATATGCATGTTAGGTTAAATTTTGTTGCAAAGTTGCAACAGTGCAAAATGCACATTATATATACGAAATCTCAGTCCATAATACGTTTGCCATATTATTACATTGCTGATTCACGTCTGCAAACTAAACCTCAAGGCCAAGTAGAATGGTTGAGTAAGTAGCACAGCTAAAAACGACGCACATTTAGGTATCTCATGTCTGGAGTTGTGATAATAATAATTTTTCTTGCTGCTATGCTGGCTGCTATGTGCTGTGTTATCTCCAGAGACATTTGTTGCTGATGCTTTTGGGATGGATGGGGCTACAACTGTCTTGGATGACTGTCTACTATTGAATCGACAACCCCCGAACCAACACAGTGTTTCTATTGGACTTTTAATATTACAAGGATGTAGATGTTAGGCTTATATCTCTCATGCTCCTTTACCGAAACCGATGATGCGTGATATGCATCTAACACATGCACATGGGCTTGAGGAAGGCAGTGAAACAATTTAAATAATCTGCCTGTCCAACTATTCCCAAAGTGCAAGTTACAAGTTGCAGCTGAACCTAGAGCTAGACTGCCTGTAGACCTAGGTCTTTGCTGTGGGATAAAACTAAGTATCACTCAATACTAAGAGAAAAAGTATGTTAAAATTTTTCGTATTAGTTATTTATCGAAATGGACATACACTATCAAAATATCTATTATATTATGTCTGAATTGTTTGTAGATAGACACAAATATTTCCTAAATTCTTAGGTGAGAGCAAAAAGCAGATTGGTTTTTTAAGTCACAATTGATATATTGAGCAAATCGAATAAATCTACAGGCTATAATTGGCATTTCAAAGGTAAGTGACCGATTTGGAATTGCTCATTTAATTTATCGCTCATTGCAAAAGATTTTTTAATAAGTTTCTATTGGATTGTATTAATTAGATATTTAAAGATTCACATGAATACTATTTCACGACTATTACGACTGCTGCTCCCTGATAAAAATAACAGTATGGGGACTTTGGGTGAGTACATTCTCTAAATAAAGCTAAAATAAATGGTGATTTTATTTTCTAAGCTAATACCTAAAGCACTGCATTTATTACGAGTTAAGCCCAATTTACATAGCCAATCTCTTAGTCACCGAAATGCGCCGACACGATAATATGCAGCCAGATTGTTGGTGTGAATACCATATTTGGATGCCATCTCAACCAGAATGCAACTTGCATCCAAATGCGGCGTAGCACAAAAATTATTCAACTAGTTGAATAAATTTCTCAGCTGCACTGAAATCGTGATCATGCGCTTCGGTCATTCATGAATGACTCTTCTAAGATTGGCTCCCACCATTGCGGGAAATTTTATGTTTTTATAGAATAATATTTTGCCTTCGGTTGAATCATTATCTATGTGCGATATCACAATTGTGTTTCTAGTTCGAAATTTTTAATTAAATTTAAAAAATGAGTGGTGAATTTGCTAGTCAAGAACTCGTTAGTTTTATATATCTCTGGTGTCAATCTGACGTAGTGTCTGCTTTCGTTGAAATTATCGTTGAAAATTATAGGTTCTACCGTAAATGTGAAGCAATGGAGTTAAGTTTGAAATCATCAAGTGATAAGAGCAGTTCTTTTCTTATTCATTTTAGCCGTTTATTGTACTGATCCATACTTACAAACAGTGAGAGAGATAAATAGTGTAGTGAGTTTAACAGTGTAGTAATTGCATTAATCGTATATTTTAAATCATAAGTTACAAATGATAATGAAGTTATAATGATAGTATAATGAAAGAACAATATGCTAAAAGATAGCACAGCGTTTAATTTGCTATTCTATATTTTATTCCTCCGAGTCAGAAACAATTTAAATCTTGATTTTTGGTAACTAATTTATAAGACAAAATATGCTCCACTAAAAAGTTAAAGCATAACATAACAGACATTCATGACTGTCTTTTTGCAATTTCAATATATTTCATTGACCTTTCCTTTTCTCCAAATTAGCCTTGTAATCCAATACATCTGTTTTAAAACATGTGTTTACATTCTTTCATAGGTCATAAAGTATATTCACCACATAAATTTCTTCCCATGTGCACACATATGACACTTACAAAACCTATAATGAAAAGAGAAAAATCGCTAAAGTTTATTTTTATGTATTTATCACTTTATATGACAATTTATAACAATATTGTGGAAATCGTACAATGTACCAGTTTAGTCATTCATGAATGACTCTCTACTGCTGAATTTACGATATACTGTTATAAGCATTGTCACAATTTCACATTTTTGAATATCTTGCAACATAAAATCATCTGAAAGATAAAAATAGCAGAACTGAAGTGCCTGTCCGCTAAATCAAAACAACAAACTTTGAATTTCCCACTATGATAGATCTGTAAACCATGTGTCTAAAATATTGGTGTCGTCAAAATTCCCAGTGAGAACAAGGCACAATTTGCGTGCATAATTGCATGCATAACAGGTTGTCGGCGCATTTCGGTGACTAGGAGATGGGCTATGTAAATTGGGCTTTAGTTTATTTCGGATGCAAAATTTTCTGTTGAGAAAATTTTGCATTATTAAGTTTGGAAAGTCAATGGCAACAATAAGATCGTTGCATAAGGTGAAGTTAAAATACGGCTATATATTTATATGGTCGGTTGGACGACTTGGCTCACGAAGTAGACATGTATTCGAAAAGTGCTCAGGTTCGATTCCTGTGCGACCAATTTTTTAACTTCATTATTTACACTCGGGATGGCTTAAATCAATTTATTTAAAATTAAGTTTTATTGGAATATTAAAATTAAAATTCGTGGAAAAATGCCTACCTCTTTACTTAAAATTAAACTTTTTTGAATTCTGTTTTCAGTATTGAGTCATGTGTCCTATCAATAAGAAAATCCAGAAAAATGGACATGGAGATCGCTATGATCAGATATATATGTGCCATATTTTATGCATAAATAAATTACCACTACATTGCACAGCTGTTTTCCACAGTTTATTATCAGTACCAAGCGCTGACATTCTTAACAAAGGTGGCATTTTTGGAGAAAAAATATATTAAAACAAACAATTAGTTAATGTAGCTATAATTAAATGCTGAAGTTAGAAACATCATTTCTACCTATTGACTAGAATTTGATTTATTTTTCAGATTTGATAAAACAAAAACCAGCTTCAGCCTAGAACAAAGCCGAATTTCAACAACGGTTGAAACGTTTTTTTCATCGTCATCCGGCCGACGCGGGAAAAGCACAGAGTTCGAGATAATTCATATAACGATGTCATTTTCAGTCTGATGTGATTAGTTTAATCTTATAATTAATTTTGTTCCGTTAACCTATAAAAACTAATAATTTCTGACTAGGTTAATTATGGAGGCCACTGTAGAAAAAGTCTTGGCTGCCAATTCCTATTTTCCAAGTCATTTAACTTATGGTCTGCTAGCGAAGCATTGTTCAGTTGTAAGAGACAATTTAAATGATGCCACTGCCATAAAATTTAGAATAGGTGATCGTGTTAATTTTCCTGAAAACGATTCCCTACAGAGACTGTTCAATGAACATGACGCTAGATTCAACATAAGTAACTACATGAAAGACTGGAAAATTGTATTCATTCAAAATGATCAGGATAAAAGTGGTTATTTTGGAGTTATTTATGGCAATCACAAGTTAAAACAGTTGGCGCTATCCCATGGCTCAACGGATTTTAAAATTAGTCTGACTAGGAACTTACTAAAACAATCGGGAGCCCATCAAGGTATAGAAGGTGTGCTTTTGGGCAGAATTCTTCTTCATCAAGGACATGGTTTTGTTGGCACAGAACAAGCTGTTAGGCTAGTTAAAAATACTTACGAGAACTATGCTCTCTCATTCACTGGACACTCACTTGGTGCGTGGCTGGCTGAACTGAGCGTATTTTATTGTCACGACACATTTAAGTACGAATATGCCCGGGCTGTTACATTTGACGGCCCTGGATCTAAGCAAATAATGGAAAAAATAAAAAATGGTGATATAGACACAAGGAGGTTTAAAATAAAACATTTGGATATCGTTTCTTATGTTTCTACTCCAAATATTGTTAATTGCACGAATAACCACGTGGGAAAGGTCTACCAGATTTACCCACAAAATTTAGCGAGCAACTTAGCGCAAGAGCTGCCAGAGTGGTCCACGAGGGGTAATAAAATTATTGTGGCGGCTCTCTTAAATTCCAATGTAACGCAAACGATTGGAGGACATATTCTTGATTTCATTCTGTCAGCTTTCAATCCTGTCACTGGATACCCGATTCGCTATAGTGAGGTCATTAAATGGCCTTGTATTAGCCTTAGAAATACGTGCCCTGAAACTTTTCAATTTAGTCGAAATGCAGCGATTCTTAAAGCAGCACTTCCAGTTGGGATGAATTGGGTGACAGAAGGGATTGAAATAACTGTCGCTGAAATCTGCAAGAAGTTTAACTTTAATGACAGTACCCTGAGCAGTTTGTGTCATTTGGGATCAATATTATGGCAAGGGGAAGTTTGTTGCAATCAATTTTTCTCTGTTCAGGAATATTTAAAATTAGAGCCGGAATTAGATAATTTGCCTTCCATTGACAAATTCTTTTTGCAGTACGAAGCCCAGTATATGGTTTCTGAAAGTAGACCTTGGTCAAAGAAAATCATGGGCAGCCATGTTGATGAATGTATGAATAAATTGTCCAAGAAAAATCTCAATATTCAAGGAGAGGAGTTAATTAACATTGTTTCTTTATATGAGTACGATATCCAGGGAAATTATGTCAAAAT
>JAAAYG020020671.1:0-18797 GCA_009936455.2 Tomocerus minor
AGCAATTTATTTTTCATTTCCCATAGTGTTTTTTCATTTCCCGGAAATTTCCCACTTTTCCCATATTTCCCACTTTTTCCAGGTGCCCATCAAAATGGGGTGGGAAATGGGAAAAGACGAAACCATGGTGAGAACCAAACTAACAGTTGCGAAGAATTCAATAACTGTTTGAATTTTTGCCTAATTTAATAACCACTCGCTGTTCTCAGCGAAGAGTGGACCAGTAGAATAGTTTCATACGTTTCTACGCTAAAGAGTTCGTCTTCCTGCTCATTTTTTGCTAGAACAGACTCCCAAAAAAATCAACAGGATGACACGATATAATGTGTCAGCGTGTCAGTGTGTTTTGCCCCTTACAAAAAAATCAATAACTGGATTACTGGACTCAGACTTGCTAGAGAGAATTGCAATTCACAATTCTAGCCAGTGCACCCCTACTAAGATGTAGATGATCAATAATATCAATCTACATCGACACAGATCTCTGAGCGTGTCATTAAATCCCAAAATTATGGTGCAGGACCGCTTCTTCAAAAGGACTATCAAAATTCTCAATGTATTTAAAAATACGGAAGAGACGACCATGTAGAATAATTTTGTAATGCTCAGAGATGTGTGCGGGATTCGGATGGGTATGATACCAATTTGACCACTTTGGGACATTGGGTCGGATGTAGGTAGTGGTGGTGGTCGGTAATATTATTAATGTCTGTGACAACCCATGCAATTTTATTGTCACCAATTAGGTTTTAGAAAAATTGTTGTAGTCATGTTTGTGGACCGCCTGTATCATCTGAACGAGTTTGGGCTACAAAATCGACAAAAATAATGAACGCTGCCATGGTACATGCATAGTTCGAATTTCGGATGCAGCATCCCAAACTATACAAATTGTGCTCCTGAAGAGAGAATGGCAACGAGGCAGCGGGGTGGATGCAAGTAAAGGCTTTATTCGAAAGAGAATTGTGAAAAAGGCTCTGGAAATGCGCTTTGTGTCAAATCAGCCTCCGCTAGGCCCTCCCTAAATACACTGAGTGGACTACCTAGAACAAAGTCCGAGCTGACTATAGAGATAGCTGTCAATGAGTAAATATTTATTTGCTGACATCATATTATTATTATTGGGAAAATAGTAGAGAAAAGTCTTTTGTTTGCATTAGAGTTGAACACAAAGTTTTTGTCCTGTGCAGCACGCGTATTATGGGAAAAGGAGCCGTTATAGCGGCCATCAGGGAGTAATGCTATAAGTGTCCCTAGAGCTGCAACGCCTGTGGCTACATTTCAAGGCTATAACATTTTCTATCCGCAGTGCAGATCCGAAAATGGCACATGAACACGAAAATCCCTATCGTCTTATTATACTGATGCCCCTACCAATTTCCCTGGTATAAATACCCCAGAGGTTGACAAATACTTTTCGGCTGGGACGTTCAACTTTTTCCATCTAACTTAAAGGCACACACAGGCGCTGATAGCCGTGACATGAAAGTAGAATGCGTTGTGGTGGGAAAGTCATCAGTAGACTCCCAACCGCAAAGATCTTATCAGGAGAGAGGGCGCCCCTCGCCCTCGCATCACCCAGCAAGGCCCCAGAAAAATTCCAACGCCCATGCGCATTATTTTGGTAGTAGCTAAATCCTAGTGAACTGGCAGGAATTTAAATGGAGGACGGCGGCACGAAGGCTGTAGTTGCTTATGGACTTTGGGCTGTCACGTGGCCAAGCTGCTTCCACATCCCTTCCACGCTCCTAACTCACGAATGCATCTACTTTCTTCCACGGCTACAATTACAACGACTACTGACTACATTTATTAAGAAACATTTGGCACTTTGGATTAGGCGGCTAGGAGCAGAGGCCTCTTTTGCAACGACACCCCACTCTCAAACACTCTACTCTCCTACAAATCCGTGACATCGGGATTCTTGAGCTTGACGTAAAGGCAGGTTGAGAAGAGAATTCCGATGATTTGTAGAATGCAGAGACCCAGACCGGCGATTGTTAAGTAGCCGAGGTGGTCACGGACTGTGTCGTTCAATTTGTGGATGCAGCCCTGTCATCAAATAGTCACAACATAAAGTTTTCTTAACGCCAGAATATTCCTGTGGGTGGCATTACGGACACTGGTGGAAACATTTAGGGACTTTGGCCCGTATTACGAACCTCGTCTTAAGTTCTGAGGACTACTCAACACGTCCAAAAGACATGGAAATCGGCGTCTTGACGACATCTTATGAACATAAGACGACGGTCATAATACGGGCCTTTGACAACTACAAACCGCCGACCAGCTAATCCGCTAGCAGAATTGTTGAGTTTCATATTTACCCCAATATTTAAAATTAACATGGGTATGTATTATGGGCGTCTAATACCTCCAGAATACCTACCCATGTTAATTTTAAATTTTGGGGCAAATATGAAACTCATCAATTCCTTAGTCAACAATTGTGTAATTGTACAAGGGCTACACTCAGTGCTGAATGATTAGAGAGAGTAATTGGCGTAAGATTATAATCTCAAACACAGAGGGGAGACTACGACGGGCGCAAAGGAGGGTAACAGCGAGAAAGAGAGCTTTTAGAAACATTTACGAGGGTTTTCTACAATTTTGACAAGGAAGGGCACTTAATTGTCACAGTTGTGACAAATGACTTGCTCCTCTATATACCGCATCCAGTAGGTGCTCATAAACAAACAGAGTGCGAGTTGCAAGGCACAAAATGTGAAAGTTTCCAGAATTTCTAGAGAAAAAAGTCCTTTCCACCAGGTCTGCGATTAGAGACGTGCAGGGAAGGAGGGCTCCTTCCCTGCACGTGGCTCCACATCCAGTAATTTTTATAAAATAGGAGGAAGACAACTTACGTTGTAGTAAACATTGCTAGGATGATCACGAACTCCGCAACCATCGCTTCTCGTTTTGCAACAAGAGTCAGGAACTAAATTTTTTCCAGCTAGCCCATTGCGTCGCCACTTGCTAGCTTCCCAGTCGGAAAATGAAATTGCTCCACAGCAGCCAAACTAAAAGTAAAAAAGTTCCCACCAAATGATGAACATGGAGGGTTTCGAATGGAAAAGGAGTGGCTATAAATATAGCTAATGCCACACTAGCGCATCGCATCAGCAAATACGAATACCTACTCAGACACATGCGCTTATTCAGAGATAATTTTAAAAATGAGAGGTCGAATGGAAATATTGTTGCAACCTCTCTTTGCATATCATCGATGGCGTTGGTTTTAATTTCGTCTATTCCGTATGACTCGACGAACGTGTCGTTCAAGTGTGCTTGCAAATCCTGATAGGCTTGCTCCCGATAAATGTAAGCCAAGATTCCAGCTTTCACCTCCAGGAGAAAGACAAGGAGTAGTAGAAAAATGTAAACGAGTAGAAAACATCGGTCGCTTTTTCGAATTCCACAACAACCTATTTAACAAAGGTAAATTACTATTTCCGCTATACCCAATTTCATTCATTGACTTCATTCGTGATGAAATGGCCTTTGTATAATTGTCAATAGTGATGCCTCGAAATATCGGCCACCGACTCAAATCTATCACAGCTGCATAGGTACTAATCTTTCAGAAATTGATGCGCATATGTCAGCTCTCCCGATTAACCTTGTCCGTGTGGTGCAGATTATTATATAAACCATAACAAATAAACAAAAACTTGAAGTCAAAAGAAGACACTAGAAAAACTTCGCAAAAAAATTGTTTGCGAAGCCACATTAAATATCAATAAATTATAATTATTTGTGTGTCATTCTCCCGGCTGAACACAATATTTTTTTTGTGGTTTGGTTGGCAGTTTGGAGTTTGCGTAAGCAATACTGTAGAAACGCTTAATTTATGTTCGACTGTCCGCAAATAATTCGTGAACGGATTGAGATATTACCACATATTTCCAATGAGATATTGATTTACAAGGGAAATTGGTGTTACTGGGTAACGCAAGTAAATCTATGACGTTTATCTTCCTGTAAGAAACATCATATCAATATCTGGCCTTCCGCTTCCATAATATATGTATCCGTTCTCTAATTGTTAATTCGTTTAACATATTTAGTTGCTTATCAATAATAAATACTTGGCATTGTATTATCAGTAATGGAAGCAATTCCAATTTGCAAGCCTCATTAATTTCGAACCCACAGAAATTGTATTATAAATATAGGTCTAAAATGTCAGTATAAAGAATGAATATAGGCCTGCTAAGTTCTTTGCGATTTAAAGGACCCATTTTTCAATATATTTTGTTTCATTGATGTTTTCATTTAGTCTGCTATCTTTGCAAGTTTGATACCCAGTCGTCTTTTCGAAAAATTCTTTGAACATTTTGCATTCGCCATCTTCAACCGGGAGACTAAAGTGTAAATAATTATAATATTTGTTCTTTCATGTAATATCAAAAACAATTTTCTGGATTTTAAATTTTTCTTGCGGCTTCCTCTACGTTTTAAGTTTTTACTTATTTATTTTTAAGGGATAAGGATCTTAAACTATGGTCTTTATTTGCAAAAAATTATTCGAATCCGATTCGAGTAACAGTTGACAATGAAATCTAAATATTACCGGATTACGTACCTATGACTGCAGCAATGAGAACCAGGAAGCCAGCACCAACGAGCAAGTAGCTTGTCAGCGGGTAACTGACACTGGAGAGCAAGGAAATGAACGTATGCTCCGCCAGTATGCTCCAGACACCCACTGCCAAAACCACGCCCCCTCCACACTGAAAATTACACCCGCCAAGCCAGTGTGTAAATTGAGTGTTGGAATTGAATACAATTATTGTCATGCAGGAAAGTATTGAGGTGTGCTTAAAAGTTGTGCGTAGAACCGGCATACCAAAAAGAAGAAATTATAGATGTACAGATAATTGCGGAGAAGACTTTTGGAGCACCATCCCTCGTCCTTCCGATACTTCGTGGTGACCATAACTGAAGTCGCCCTTTCCTGTTTTTGACGTTCGAAGACCTTACTGCCCAATCTGCAATAAATTAAGCCATGTTAAGGCTTCCCAACTCAAAGTCACCAGTAAATTAATTATCGAATAAGTATTAAAACAATAGCACTTGTCAATCTACATAATGTTTTTCAGCAGCCTTAGAATGCAATTTCGCTTCCCCCGACCCTGCACTCCCTCTCAGAAATAGATTCCCGCACATCTCCAGTTAGGATTTCTGAAAGAGCAGGAGGGACGGAGGGAGTGTGCTAGTTTGACAAATGCTGAGCCTGTCTGACATTGACATCGACTCATGATTAGTTCCCGACCTTTATGATATTGCTCCTTTCGATGTCCTCAGCAACTCAGCACCCGATGAGCCAAAAACATTAACTTTAAACCAGAATTGGAAACAAAATAATATTATTTTGCTAGATGGAGAAGGGGCGGTGTTTGTAAACAAACTTTGAGTGTGTGGGTGTATGGGTTGGTCGTCTGGGGATGTGCACTCTATCTCTGCTCAGGTCCAGAGAGCTCCGTTTTTGAGTTGTTGCATTCAAGCATTGGTTGGTTGTGTATGAGTTTGTGAGTGCAGCGTTGTCAGTGCAAATGTGTGGACAGTTGTCGGCAGTCGTCTAAGAAGTCTAGTGAGCAGAGCTCTGATAGCGAGAAGACACGAGTGTGTATGCACTAGCAGACAGCTGATGTAGGCAGGAAAGAAGAGACTCATGTGCCTACCAAATGATTATAGACAAACTAGCTTCATAGCTATAAAGAAACCTTTCCTTCTTAGATAGAAGGCCCGAAACGCAGAGATGCGGCAGATGATGCTTGGCTTTGCTCTGAAGTAGTTTTGCCTTCTTTCCATATTCATGATCCATGGAGTATAGTTGAAACCATGGGTGTTGCTGGGGTACGACACAGACAGCTAGTTTGACCCTCCCCCTGGCATTGTTCATTTTTTTGAAATGGGCTTCACTGATTGCAGATTTCCATGAAACTTTTTTGTACGACTATGATTTGCATAAGATGGGGATGCTTTTAATGATACGGTACTTCAGAACTTTGAAACACGATAAACGACGAGCCCATTTTATTCATCACTGCACAAAACCAGGCTCATTGATCTAAACTTTTTAAAATTATCACTGTTTCTTGATTACTTGTAATCAGTTGTAATCTTGTTAGAACGAACTAATATTGAATACTATTATTGCTACAATTTTACCTACTATTGTCTTTTCTGGGAAATTTTAAATGTATATTATAGACAGCGGTAGTCAATATTCACATATATCAATATCGATGTGTTTTAGGAATTACGCATCAATATAAAATAGGGTCATAGAAATCTCCAAACAGAGTATCTTGTTTCTAAAAAAACTGACCAATGTGAAGGGGGTTAAATGGGTCGTTTGGCTCGAATTCGAACAAGACACATGCATGGTTTCACCAATAGACAATTATTTGGCAGGGCAAAGGTACTTGGTGTTAGGCGAACTGCCCCCAGGACAACTGGCCCTACGGACAACTGCCACAAATGGGAGGAGCAAAGAGCTAGCCTTACCTAACCTAAAGAAACATAGCTCCTCCTCTTTTTAGGGGCAGTTGTCCGTAGGGCCAGTTGTCCTTGGGGCAGTTCGCCGGACACGTTCATCCGTACAGCACCTACTAAAGTAATTCAGGCAGGTAGTCATAGAGTGTGAGCATTTGCATTTGTATCCCCTGCGTGAAATAATATTGAATATTCCAACGTTTGGCATGATAAGGATATTTTATTGACATCATTACATTATGAAAAATACAAGTCCATACAATATTTGTGACTATGAATTGAGTAATTTCAAGTATGCGATGCACACATACTGATTCTAGGGTTACACAAATAAAATTTGACATGAAATACTGAGAAATACACATACAACTTTACAGCAGGCAGTATCACTATTAATGTCAACTATCGCTGCATTCATTTATTTAATTATGGGATCAGATCAGTATCTCTAGGTTTCCTAATGATAATAAGGTTGCATTATGATTGCATACCCTGTAGTTGTGACAATTAAAATAAAAATTATAATAAAAGTAGTTATACATACGTCTAAAAGGTAGTACAAATATAAAAGATAATTACAGTTGGGTAGTTCACATAAAATCTTCCCAACAGGTGAGCTACTTTAAGGGATATTTTCGTTTACCGAAAATACTTATTAATACTCTTAAAAGGGCGGCGCGGATTAAGGTTATAATATCACAGCAACTATTTATATTGCAATACGTTTCAAAAATTAAAACTATTTCAGGTTCAAAACTGTCATGTCATGTCAAGGATCAAAATAATACTAACTTCAAAATGAATGTTCGTAAGCTCGGATACACTTGCCTTGGCACTTTACATCACAGAGAGTGAAGACACTTCTCGGGCTATTCCGCACAAGTTGGAGCCAATGGCTACATATAAATAGCCCTTATCTCCGAATTCGGTTCCCCATGAATTTCGAACAATGTAATGAGGGGGCGAAGCCGTTTTGTCATATCCTACAATCTAAAACACAAATCACTCCTTTAGATTAGAGCTACTTGAAACCTGGGCGATCAATACTGACATGATGGCTACTACTGAGAAAAGAGTTTATTCTTTGTACCTGGACGGCATGATTATTATTGGCTTCGCAATTCCACTGTATGATTCCACCCACGTAGTACTGCCAATTTGTGGCATCCACCGCTGCAGCCACCGGGCCATGATGAGCTAGTACTGAGAGTAGTTGTTCTTCGGATCCCTCGTAACTGACAATTCCAAAACAAGCAAATTAGTCTTGAATCGATAGCACCATCTACTCAAGCTATCAATCCTATATTATTTTTGGCAGTTGCAATTACAATAAACCATTACAAACGCGGTATAAGTAAGTACAGAAAAAAAATTGTTTACTGCTGTGGGACGACATTCTTACACCAAAAACAGCCTTTACATATGAAACTAATTATTAGTGACAGCAGGAGGAGCTGTGCAACTGACTCACTCGGCCACTGAGCACAAAAAAAAACCTACTTTTCGCAGGTGAAGTTGGAGTTGACGGTTACTCCAGTAGCTGGACTTCGGAGGCCACATGTTCCGTCTGTCAAAGTGAGAGGGTAGTCCTTTTCCGCCACCAGCTTGTTGCCCGTCATCCACTGAATAGCCGAACACGTGTCGCCACCACTGCACCCCATGTTTCCGTTCGTTGCACAATTAATGACCTAGAGAGCAAGGAAATGCCATTTGTATTGATTAACAAAGAAAAATGTGATAAGGGAGAGTCGGAGATGCTGGGTGAAGCGGAGGAATTATACAGAGGCCATGCCACGCTAACCAACCTGTTGAATGCTAAGAAGTTCCAAAGTTCCAGATTTGAGTGCACGCATGCTCTCGACAGTCTCAACGGTGGAAAATGCCCAACAAGCGCCACAGGCCTTCTGGTGACGTATAGGTGTGATGATGCTCTTGGTCCTCCAATCCACTTTGTCAGGAACGGAATTGGTTGTTGTCACCGCCCTCTTTTTCCTGGAGATGAGATTTGTCTCTGACCCGGCTGGAGATTCATGATGGTGCTTTCCGCGCACATGATGACGAGAGTGCTCGCGGCTTTTCTGTCGCCTTTCGATCCTTTGTGCCATAGCCACGTCTAGGTACTGCTTTTTGAAGTCTTCAGGACTGATGTCTGCAAAGGCAGTCAAGCCCCAGGCGGCAAGTCCTTGGTTCTTTGGCATCCCTACTTTCCACTTGTGCTCTTTGATGTGTTTTTCGATGGCGATTTTATCCTCGGCCCCTCCACTACTCTTCAAGTTCGACGTCATCGACAATTTGATATAATCTTTCTGTTGCTCATTCAGCATTTCTATCATATGCAGTGATTTCTATAGGACCAATAAAATTTTGACAGCATAAATACATTGTTTACAGTATTATTTATGCAAACGTCACAAAAGGATGCGCAGGACAACTCAAAAACCAAAGTTGTCATAGCACATCAAGTTAATAATATACAGAAATTAAATAGAGCTAACAATACCTGAAAACTTAAAAGATGAGTTTCAATTGATACATTGCTGTTGTTTTCGTACGTTTTGTTAAAAGCCTCTGAATAATTTTGAAATGCCAATTCGAGATTTTGTCTTTCTTCTCCCTTTAAATGAAATGGTATTCCCACAAAGCATAAACAAACAATTCCGGACCAAAATAGAAATGCTTTCACTCTTGAATCCATTTCTGTCGCCGATAGTCTTAAAATTAGTGAAACAATTTGGCAAAGGGGGCTTGAGGAAATTTTGTGAAACTGAAGGGCCGTGTGACAAAGAAAAGTCAGCAAAAAGAAATAGAATTGCTCTTCCACTACTCAGTCGTTGAGGCCTCCTCCTTGTTGAGTTTAAAACCAAATGCGCACTCCTGACTCCGACCAATACATACATACATAGGATAGGACAGCACCAGCAGTCAGAGCGAGCCACAATTTTTTTTACTTGTAGTTGGTTGTAACTTGTACTGCTTCAGCTCACCGTGTATTACTAGTTTACATAATATCTGCATAGGAATACGAAAACTTAGCTCAAACAAAAAATATTAGTCCAAACCACAACACTCCCAAGTCCCAATCCCAATCACTACATTTATTTATGCAGTAACAATGCTTAGAACTTTTAACCTACTGCTGCTATACTGAGAAAATCAATGTAAGCAAACTTACATAAACTAATCTAGCAGCGTTCGCCTGCAAGAAATGTAAAATCATTCATTAACATTTTACTTAAATTAGGATTGCTTTAAAATGAGATCCGCTTTGAATCGGTGTCCTCAGTTAAGCCCTCATAGGTAGCCGTACAAAACAAGCTACTTCTGCTGTGTTTCATTTGCTTACAGAAGCCCCTCACTTTTTGACAAATCCGTCACGGGGGAAAAATAAATGCATGTGTCACGGTACTGTTGAGATTTGTGGGAAGTGGGTAAATGCAGGTATGAAATGTCCACATTTATACTTCCGACGCATTGTTGACTATGTAATTTAATGATGGCGAATGCGAAACAATGCCTTCAGATAATTCTTTGAGATTATATAACAAGATTTCCTAAAGGACACCATAAAGGTAATAGCTGTGCTTGCCCTCGTGGATGTATCTTTAATTTTATAAGGAAATATTCACATATAAAAGCTACGCTGGGGTATTCATAGTACAGCATAGTGGTCTCCATATTTGAAATCTACGTCATCATTATTTCAAGTTTCCCCCTAAGTGGCGTTTAGTTTTTTGAATGCGTTCTCTTTAGTGGTCAGGTTGGGTATATTGATGTTAAGTATTATTAATTCGTACGGGCTAACTTTACAACTCTATCTTTAAGCAGCTTTTCTGGCTAACTTTAAGCTAGGCTCTATTTATTTTTTCCTAGAGAACGAAACATAGTTTCAAATAACTATCTGACAGCGCTCAACATTAAGAAACTACTCTGAAGGAAGACTACAGTGGAGACGCCCGCTAATTCTACAATAACTTCTCATAAAATTCCAATATTATAAACCTGTACTATTTTCAACAGTTTTACATTTTCTCCCCATGAAACAACAATTGTCATTCCATTTATTACCTGACTAGTTACATTGCATTATTTAATCTGCCCTCCTCACATTTCCATCCAATTCTGTTGGAAAGAAATAGAACAACACATCCCCAGCTGACACTAGTAGTGTATTTGCATCCAATTCGTCTATTAACAAACGATGGTAATGAATGGAAAAAATGGAGCAGGTACGAACGCGGCATGCTGCAGCTCAAAATATCTTTAGCTAGGTACCTAGAACAAATTACATTAAAAGCTGTTCCACAATCCACAGTTTCCCAATACTTTTATTTATTCCAACAATTTATTTATACTTTTTGGATTGGAATCCTCCAATGTGCCATGATGCCCTATTAGTGCTATATGTTCTGTATGTAGGTATTATGTAATACTGGGATCAATAGCGTAACACGCTACCCTGCTGTTACATCCGTGCCAAACAGTTTATTATCATGTACGGTTTTTTCCTGCTTCTTATAATACGTTTGAGTCCCATGTCCCATGTTCAATGGAAGATTTGATTCCATAATATTGTTCCTACTCAATTTTAGTCTGTATGGCAGACATATAGAAGTGTAACTCTTCGAATTTGGCGGCTGTTATAACAGCGACTTGGCGCTGCCTCCCGGAGTCGACACGTGGTTAGCAGGGAATGTTCTGTCGGCACTGGCTCAAAAGCCTGCATGTTTCCCATCTGCACTTTCTGCACCACGCCATTGCACTTTAGAGCTAAGCAGAAGCTGAGCGACGTGTTCTCCGACTCTGTCTTTTCTTTACCCTTCAAAGTTTTAATTCAGTAACCTTTTTGTAAAAATATGGCAGAAAAACTTCAGATTTCGAAGAAACGAAAGGTGATTTAATCATTTTATTACTTTGCGTACAAGTATTTTACGTTCATTACGTTCAAGTCGTGGTATTTCTGAACTAAATTTTGCACACAGATCGGCTTCAATTTTATAACCTGTCTTCAATCCTTATCCATTAACAATTACTATCTCAAATCCCTACAATAAGCAATAGTACAGGAAACATCACCGAAATACTTTATTTTCTAAAAAATATTAATAAATATTATCTTCTGTGGAGATATTATTCTAAATTCATAACATAATATTATCCCACTTAAATTTTAATTTGTCGAATTGTGCACAACCGTAACTTGACATTCTATATTTTGCTTTACTTATTACAATGGTGTGGTGTTAAAAAATGTCCAAAATCTTGTTGGCTTAAATCCATTGATTTAAGTGTCCCAATCATTAATTGTTGGCGCATAAAACTAAGTTTTTTGATTTTCAATAATTCATTAACATTTTTAGTATGAAAATGATTTATTCTGAATGTAATCAGTGGAGATTATCGAATTCAGAGAACAAAACGTATTTTAGTCAATAAAGTTGCAGGCAGAATAAAATTGGCTCCATCAATCCCTTCCCCTATTTCCCCTAAAAATGTCATTAAAATCCTTTTCTTTTCCTAATAAACATTAATTGAAGCCTGTAGGAAGTCTCCTTTCGTAATAGCAACATAATTTGGCAATGATTTCAGTTCGTGCGGGAAGGTCTCTTCCGGGCTGAACTAAATGAATTTCTCATGAGGGAGTTGGCGGAAGATGGCTATTCTGGATTGGAAATCCGAGTGGCTCCTAACCGTACCGAAATCATCATCATGGCCACCAGGACCCAAAACGTCTTGGGTGAAAAAGGCAGACGGATCCGGGAGTTGACGGCAGTAGTGACCAAGCGCTTTGGCTTTCCCCCAGGCTCCATCGAACTGTATGCCGAGAAAGTCGGAGTTCGTGGTCTCTGCGCTATCGCACAGGCGGAATCCTTGCGATACAAATTGGTCGGTGGTCTCGCAGTTCGTCGGGCATGCTACGGTATGCTGTACACTAATTAATAATTACTTTCCTCTTTTTCATTCTGAAAATATCCAAGCGGTCGCTGTCCCTAGGCCGCTCTTTCTTCATTCGTGACTGCTCTGCTCTCGCGAACATTCTGCTGACTTTTCTCCTAATGACCATTTATTTATTCATGTATGTTGCAGGTGTTCTCAGATTCATTATGGAATCCGGTGCCAAGGGATGTGAAGTGGTTGTCTCCGGAAAGTTGCGAGGACAGCGTGCTAAGTCGATGAAGTTTGTCGATGGCTTGATGATTCACAGCGGAGATCCTACTAACCACTATGTCGATATGGCCACCCGCCACGTCCTCCTCAGGTGAGCGTGAAAAACCCTTTCCTCCCCCATTACCTCCTGCCCCAAAGAGACTTCCCTTTGATGGTCTTCCAATTGCTTTACTCTGGTGAATTTTATGTGCAGGCAAGGAGTTTTGGGAATTAAAGTAAAGATCATGCTTCCGTGGGACTCCAATGGCAAGATTGGACCTAAGAAGCCATTACCCGATCATGTCGGCATCGTTGAACCCAAGGAAGAGACATTCAACAAAGATAGAACAACCGCAGAAATGGTAACAGCCGCACCTAATGCCGTTCAACTGGTGGGACAACCGATGGATAAACTGGGGAATCAATAAATTTTAGATACCCGCCTATAAAATTGTCCTGATGTTGAAATAAACCTCCCGTTTGGGAAACTTTTTCGAAAGAACGACTTTAGTAAAGCAATTCATTTAATTACTTAGCTATGACCAGTGCTAGTCAGAGGCTGATAGCTACGTTGCCAACGATCGCAAACAGACAAAAAGTACACCCAACAACAACGCAATTAGTCATTAATATTATATATAAAAGTTACTGAGATTAATGTTTCGTTAAAGTAGATATCTACTTGAACCCTATAAATGATGAAAAGTTGCTAAATTCAAGAGGAGTTTTCAGAATTGAAAGACCCAACATCGCAGTCATCCAAATCATGTGTTGTTGTCGAATGTACTTCTATTTATCTGTTTGCACTCCTTGTCAGTATATCTCCTTTACTAGGTCTGGTTATGACACAATTATCTTTGTTTTTGGATTCATACTTGTTAACAACTGAAACCCCACTCAGTAGGGTATTTGTATTTATATTTAATTCATGAATGAAGGGTAGACAAAAACAAGTGCACGTTCATGTGCTTAGACCACATTCGATCAGTTGGGCTATGGGAAATATTTTTGCCGTGATTTAATTGTAAGAATCAGTGAAACACTTTGCCCGTGGCCAACTACGATCTGTTTAAATTGAATACTTCATGGTGATAAAAAAACATCCGTTGACCCAGCCAGACTTTTTCGGTTGAAAACGAGGCGAAGGCTGGGACTCAAAATTGCAATTTGGAATTTAACGCAATTAAAGACAGGGCGGGAATTTAATTGTAGAATACACAGTTCATGTGTCTAGGCTAGTTGGCTGTTCATATCGTACCTAACAACTCCGAAGGGTGTGAATGGACGGACTGCATGACCTGAACTTGATTTTAGAGCTGCTGCTGCTACTTAAATAAAATGGGGTTCAAAAGTTTTATCTCTGTTAAAAGTTCCTTTAGTGCCTGACGGAGAGATCGAAAAACCATTGCCAAAAAACCTTGTCTCATCTCAATGCTCCACAAATGCTTAAATGCGCCTAAATGCATTAATTTGATTAGCGTTGAATGAAACGTAAATTCTCATGTACTTGAAGACTGTAGCAATTTCCCAAATGTCTTGGGCAATGGTAAGGTATCATGGGTTGGGCAGGGGTGTCGGGTGAGATGCTGAGGCACTTGCTCAAAAATTGCACAAAGACTGGCAAATGGGGACGGCGGAATTAGCTTAATATAAATGCAAACTCCATCTTTATTTCATATATACTCAAGTGACTTAAAATTGACTTCTTGTTCTATACAAATACATTTCATACGTTTGCAGTTACACTATGATTTACAAACAATACAAAGGTAAAACAAAACTGATAGTATATAGTATATATTGTGGTATAGACAGACATAATATATTAAGTAAGTTTACGTAGTTTTGATGGTGTATGATTCCTGGCGTAGAGGAGGAGGGCTAATTAGCTGACGGCGGGATTTCGGGAGCGAAGCGCGAAACGATGTCAATGGATTTATTGATCAGGTTGGCCACAAACGCTGGACATTTCGGAGACATGGCTACTCGTTCACAGTACACACGCAGTTCACGGAACATGGTTCTGGTGTAGTGATTGCGCCGAGAAGAGTAGCGGAGAGTGAGAAAGCGGTAGTAAATGAATGGCGTGAGGAGAGAAGCTCGACCACTGCAACAAAAACACTCGTCCCATTAAAACAACGTTTCCCCCCTCATATGGCTTCAGAGAAATGATAGTCTAGATGCACTTACATGAGGGCGTAGATGATGGTGAACTGCATAGTGAATATTTCCGCTCCAGCTGCCATCCTCAAAATGGTCACCGTTTGAAACTCCACCATGGTTATAAAAACGCGGGCTATCCATATCGAGTTGCGCCCCATCGCCTGCAATCATTCAAGAACATTGTTATTCCAACGAAATTAATGTGGCAAATGGTAAATCCGCTGTGCTGTCGGGATACACATGCATCACAAATGTAGTAGTAGCGATAACATGACAATAATATTTATAAGATGCTGAGTAGTTAGAGTAGAGTGAGTAGAGAGTACTTACATCCAGCAGGGTCAGTGAGAAACTAGCGAAATGCAGGACAGCAAACAGCAGAATCGGCATGATTGCCACTGCAAAACATGTACAACGGTTAAAAATTAGTCACCTTCGTTGCATTGATCAAGAAATCGTTTTTTTTGTACGGAGCACACGTAACACTTGTACGGTGGTACAAATTTGTCAGATTTGCACTTTGGCCTTAAGTGGATAGCCATCCCAGACACCTTCGAATTGAGCTATCGGTTTAACGGACTTGTCCCTGACAGTTTAAGTATCAGCCTTACCGAGGCGTATTTACAGGTGGAGTGCGAAATTTCATGTGTAGGGAAGGGACTCCACGTACTAAAGGGGGAGGGTATGGACGTACGTCGGTGGTGGTCGAAATGGCTAGCCATTTCGACCACCACCGACGTGAATCCAAAAACCCACATTGATATGTGGGAGTCAGCCTACTCGAGACTTCATACTCAAATTGCAGTGGGCAAAATAATCCAACCAATCCGACCAAATGACTATCAGACACAATATTTCAAAAACATTTACTTATAGTACAATAATAGTTTTATTTGTCAACATTTGTCATATCCAGCTGTTTTTTTTGTCTCTGAGCTACGCTGGTAAAGGATTTGATATATTTTCCGTAATGTTTTCGATAGAAAGAAAGAAAATAAACAGTTCAAGATAAAACTTAAGTTTTACCAAATGGACTTCATCATTCAGTATGAGGTCTCCTGTGGCGATATTCTAGTGGACGTGGAAAAACAACAATTGAGGTTGGGCCACACTGTCTCAATGCATTAGATAAAGGCCCAGTTTACCGCTTACACCTGCAGTGGCGTAAGGCTGATATATTAAATGGTCTTACGAGGTAAATTTTCCGAACATTTTCGAATTCTTTTGAACTTTTGACTATAAATTTTTTTCATTGCATTGTTATCCATCCGTTGAGGGACTAGACAAGCGACATGAATTTCTGGATTCGGTCGGAAATTGAACGTATTTTATGTATAGAGCGTAGTCGTCACTTTAGTGGCAGACTGAGAATTTATTTATTGAATATATTTATTGAATCGAATATTTTTTTGATAACTGAAGGGCTCAGGACGAAAAGTCGCAATTTCGATTTTCTTTTAGATATTAAAAAAGAAGGTATACAAAATATCGACATTTTGTGTACTAAAATTTCAACTTCCTTGAAAACCAAAAAAAGGAAAGTGAAATTGGGACTTTTCGTCCTGAGCCCTTCAACTGTTTCTGATAACCTTTTTGTTAGATGCTACTAGCTGAAATTAAATTTTGTAATAAAACATATCCTTTTGTCTTTGGCTTAATTTAAATTTTCTCCCTTTCAAACGACTAGAACAGAGTCCCTCTACTCTATCTACGAAGATACGCTATTCTATGCTTTTACGGGCGCCAGTAGGCATTGTGATGAGTGCTTTCAACAATGACTTTGTTCTCCAAAGGAGACTTTCATTTCGAGTTTTTCCACCACCCGCATCCACTGAAACGTCCAGTCTTCTAGTTAGGGGAATAAACCGAAAACTACTTTTTAGCTGGTATTAGTAATAAAAATAAATTCTGGCCCTTTGAGGGTCAGAATTTTTTCGTCTGTACTTTTTCTGTCATTCTCCCCCAAAGGGGATGACAAGTTGGCCCGAAGGAGCGGATCCCTATCCACACATTTAGTAGTTTATAGCTATGGTGGGTGGGAATTGAGAGGATTGGTGTCTCACGTGTGATTGGACTGCAGTAGATGAAGATCAATGAGTAGAAGAGGTAGTGGCAAGAGTCCTCCAGAAGAAGTTGCGTCATGAAGACGCGATTGAACGCCACGACGGGGACACGTTGATGGAGCCGCAAAGCAGAAGTGGCAGCGTTGGCCAAGAATGCTTTGTAGTAGAAGTTCAACGGGTTCCTAAACACAATTGAAATGAGTTGGGCTTTCAGGATGAATGAGATGAGATAGAAAGGAGCTCCCACCTACCCGAAAAGTGGCAGAATGTACAGAGTCGAGAAGACTATGGTCATGAGTCTGGTGACCCACAGAGCTGCATCCACTTTACGAGTAGTAACTACATGGACAAAGTCGTTCCATTTTATCGGATCTCTACGATTATCACTGCTAGCACTGGGTTCAGCTCCTGGCCCCGAAACCGGTTCGTCCTCCATATCTGCAAAAAACAACACTCACAGTTAAAAATCAGGGGCTCCAAAAATAGTTAAATGATTCCTTTCTTTGCGATTTTCTTTTAGCTTTAATCAGGAATCCCAATTGGAACATTTTGGTAAATAGTAAGAACCTGGAAGCCTTGCTCATATCATTGTATAAACCGGAGTGGGCAAATGTTACTATTTCTACTTACTCCTCTTCGCACCGCTCGGCTCATGGCCCCACAGTCTAATAGTGCAACTGCTGTAGTTTACAATACAAGGATGTCAAACAATTAGCGAAAATTAGCTGATAACTTGACCTAGTAGTCGGGCCTTTTTCTGACTTGTTTGCTGTTCACGATTTTTATGGCTTTCGAATGAACTATGTCACGACCTTCTGCGGTGGACAACACTAGAGTGCCCGAGTGACATGACGATAAGTGGCATAAAACTCTCAAATTCTCATGCTCACTTCAACATCCCCATTTTAATGCACTTTTAACTTTTTTGTGAATTGCTGTCATGCCACTCGGGTTGTATTCATCGTAGAGTGACGACAGCCCTTTCCAAAGTCGTAGAAACGGCGAACAACAAATAAATCAGAACGCACGACCACTAGAGCAACAGTTATTAATCGATTTTCTAAAAATGACGTCCACTTTTTAAATTAAAATTTTAATTGTGGTTGGCCCGATTCCAGAGAATTTCTGGCGTACGTAAAACCAATGTTAACAAAAAATTCCGAAAATTTCTCGCTCTGCACGAATATTAGGTTATTATGCTTTTATAAATCTCCTATGTTATGGCATTATATTTCAGAAGTTTTCAGAGTTTTTTGAGGCTAGCAAGAATTGTTTTATGATTGCCAGAGGGAATAAGTTTTTGCCACCTGGAGCCATTGTAAATTGCTTCTTCAGTAGAGACCTGCTTCAATTTTCAACTCAAATAATTAGGGCTGTCAGTCGTCCTGCAGGTGGCTTTAGCTCTGTGCGTACAAATGACTGACAACTAGATCGTTAGTAGGAAAGCACTAAATACAATGGAAGGTTTTAGCAAAGGTCAGAGCAAATGTAAGCAATTAAAAATGAATTAGGGATGAGCAAAACATCTACCTTGTTGAAACGTGAAGTTGGCTGACACAGAACGAAGATTGAGTTATGTTTATGTGTGGCCTTCGGGTGAATAGTGAATCCTGAAGGAATGACTCAATGACAATCTGTGACCTTCCACGTCCAACAGCAGTTTCACAATCACAAAATCACAACCTTACGTGTCCGGCCCTCAATGGACTTACAATTCAAAAGTGGCACGAGTTTCTCCTACTCGTTCACCTGCAAATTACAAATATTGAATATGAAGTAGTCACACAATTTGACAACTTGACGAAATAAAATCCTCATTTTTGCACTGTTGATCATTAACTGACTACCATAAAGTAGAAAGGGATAGATAATGTTGTTAATGCTGAAAGTGGAACATTGCATTCAGTGTTAGTAGTTAATCAATAA
>JAAAYG020020682.1:1934-12184 GCA_009936455.2 Tomocerus minor
TTGATGGAAATTGGCTGACTAATTAAATAAACATATTTAAATATTAATTTAACTTTCAGGAGAAAAAGGACGAAGCTATTGTCATGTTGAAAAGTTTAGGGAAGGATTCATTTTGTCTTGGAGTGGTTAGTGCTTTAGTTACCTTATATCACAGCACTGGAAGGGGGAAAGATGCTTGTGACACTTTGAATGAGGCTGTTGAACACTACAGAAAGTCTAAGGTCATTTTTTTTTACTTCGAAATTCCAATGAATTCATTTTACGGCAAAAATTAAAATTAGATATGAATTATTTAGAATGAAGAGCGGACAGTGAAACTTCTTTCGAGACAATCCGTGCAGTTAATGATGACGGATGGTAACTACGAAGGGGCAGTTAAAATTTTGGAAAAACTACGAAAAACTTCACCAAATGATCCTGCTACTGTGGCTCAGCTGGTTATTGCCTATTCGAAGGTATGCCCATGAATTTCTATTTATTTTTATTCTACGTTTATGTCTAAAATTTAATTATCTAATTAATCACATAATTTAATGACAATTACTTTATTTTGTAGTGACATAATAATAATAATTATATACATAGAATTTTATTTGCACAATCAATTTAATTTATTTAGTTTTAAATAATATTCTTATTTGAATAGGTTATTACTAGTGATTGGGGAAATATTATGCTGTTTTTATAACCTAGTTTTTTTTGCATTATTTTAGTACGACACAGATAAGGCGGAAGAGTTGAGTAGTCTTTTGCCGGCTATTCAAAAGTCGGAGTTAGATGTTCAAGCGTTAGAGTCATGTAATTGGCAAATGTACTTGAAGGTGTCGAAGAAAAGTGGGAAAGATTCTGCTCCTGCTACTCCATTAGAAATCGTAAAATCTCAAACGAGTGTCCCAGGAAAACGGAAACGAAAGAAGAATAAATGTCCAGCTAATTACGATCCAGAAAAAACTCCAGATCCCGAGCGTTGGCTTCCTATCTACCAGAGATCCAGCTTTAAACCCCAAAAAGTTAAAAGAGGGAAATTGGAGGTCGGAAAGGGCTCTCAAGGCTCCTTAACAAACACTTCAGAAAACTAGTAAGGAAACAAAAACTTATCCCTATATGTATACTAGTAATATAACCCTTCTTCGAGGGGTAAGAATCAGGCGACCTATAGCAAAAACAAAAATTTCAAAAATTTTTAAATTAAAAAGATTTTTTTTCGTCGGGTGGGTTGGCGACGGACGTCCGGTGGCTATTCGTTGGTCGTCTGCTGGCTTCGCGTCGGTCGTAGGGAGGCTTCACATCGGGTGTTGATTAGCTTTGCGTTTGGCGTCGGTTGGCTTAGCGTCTGGTAGCGTTGCCTCGGTCGTCGGATAGCTTCGCGTCTGATATCGTGATATCGGGTGGCTTTGCTTCGGGCGTCACTTTATTTCTCGTCTGGTGTCGGTCGGCTTTGCGTTGGGCGTACTTTGCGTATGATGACGGGTGGCTTCGCACCGGGCGTCATTTGGCTTCTAGTCGATAGTCTGGTGTCGGGTGTCTTTGCTTTTTCAAGAAGAACGCCTGTTTGTGTTGTGCATTGAGCACTTCATAGTCGTTCCTACTTACCAAGTTGCTTAACGTTTGCAGTGCACGAATGCATGGCTCAATTGGCTTAATAAATGGTCAACAATAAATGACCAACTTGGGAGTCAAGAGGTCATATGAAGTTCATTTTTAAATGAATAACTCACCAGGACAATTAGCTTTCCAATAAGCCATCCCTGTTATTCTACGATCAGTGCGTCTACAAAAAAAATCTCCTATGACACACTGACTGACTTACAGCGAAGGGATTTTATGTATATAATAATCTATTATAATTAATTCTGCCTTGACCACTTTTATTTTGTTTAATGGGAATAATTCTAATATATTAATTCGCAGGAAATTATGAAAAAACCTGAAGAACGTAATTGCATTTCTAATTTTTCAGTGATATGTCGGAAAAAGTACATGTTAGATCAAAGACTCCAGATGAAAACCCAGCTACTGTCTCCTCCGTGTGGAAGAGAGAGGGAAAAAAGAAGAAGAGGAGACAACGTTAACTTTTCTACTTGGCTCAATTATTTAGAAAAAATGTAATAAGAATGTCTATCACTATTATAGCTGATTTAAGAGAATGAGTAATTTCACTAATTGTGGTTTACATTTTATAAGTATATAATATACACTAATAAATAAATCCATACAAAAGTTAAAAAAAATCCAACAGAATTCGATGAATTGTTACTGATTTAGATTTAATGGTGTTCTACATTTAATATACATGAATCAGCGAGTAGTGAGTAAATCATATGTTTACGTCTGTAGGCGTTTGCAATTTCTAAAGGATTATGGCATCTATTTTACAGGCATTAGTTGGCATCCTTATAGACAGTCAATTAGTTAGGTACGTCAAAACAAATTAATTTTCCTTATAAATTCAGTTTATTTAACGGTCATACAATGTACTATTATAAGCTACGATTATTTTATTATGCATAAAAAAACATGAAACATCAAAATTAATAACGTGTCATACGCAATTCAAATGACCAAGAACGATTTCCAGTTTTTCAATTAATCTTTATCCGACGTCCTCGGAAATTACTTCGTAGCGCTCTCCTTCTCTCTCTCCATTTTCTTTTATGCATGAAATATTTAAAAACAAAGTGGAGCATTAGAAACAGTTCAACTTTCAAATAATTAACTAATTCGTAGCAAGTTTAGTTTTAGCTACCTTCTGACGATACTCCTTGAACAAGTCGAAGTTGACGTGTTTAATCGGAAGGGGATGATGAATGCTCCATTTAAGAACGTCGTTACCAACCGTGACCTTCGCAATATCTTCGGGTTTTACACCCTGCAAATGCGATTCGTCTTTTGCAGAAGCACCTCCCTTTCGTTTTGTCCCTTTAACTGGTTTCTGCGTTTTTATATCCTCAAGTTTTAAAAGCTCCGGTTTAATATTCACTGTTGGTCCTTCAGCTGTTGCAGGGACCTCTGGTGCAACCTGAGCAGGAATGATATCTTTTCGATCACTCATCTTCAATTCCTTCTGGGACAAAATCCAACAATCTAAAGTAAAACATTAAAAAAACATGATAATTAGATTTTCTTTCTTCATATGCCATGATGTGATTTTGCTGAGGTTCAGCATCCGCCAAAAGAACATTGGTGACAACTGGACAAATTAAATAACGATTTAAGGGTGCTGCCGCTTGCGCTTATTGTCAATGTTAAATGTCAACTGTCAACCTCAGTTGTCTAACATATTTCCATTCGGGAATTTTTGCTTTCTACATTCTTTTCTGGTATTAAGAAATTTGGAAACGAACCAAAGGTAAGGAAGCTAAGCATGGAAAAGAAAAAACCAACCTTGAAATTCGAATCTGACCTTTTGACCTTTTATCTGAACAGTTACTACAACGCCCCAACAACTGTGATTTGCCCGGAACGTTATTTTTGAATTTACCCTCACCTACTCTCAGGATACTCGACAGCTACATACTGCATTGCTGCACCAGAGAAAAAGCACAGCGAAGCGCAGCGTTTAGTTATTCTATGTACTGCACTCTGCGATGAGCTGCTGGGTGAAAGATCACTTAAAAGGCGGGAATCTCCTCGTGTTTCCTCATTGAAAGGATCTCCGTCGTTGGTAGTTAAAGGACTTCGAAATCTGGAGAGGTGTGTGGATATATTTCAACCGGAGTTTTTCTTCTCGGACCTGCAACCAGTGCAGGAGGAATTGGTTGAGGCTTTGGCCCGAATTTTTAGAAGTGGAAACAACCCGATCGTGACTTGTGCGGATCGAATTATGGAGAAATTGGGGGACAATGGTCGAAAAATGTTTTTGGAGCACCAGAAAGCGAAAGTTGAGGAAGAGGCATCTGTCGTTCCTCGTCTCACTCTTTATCTCAAAGGACAATCCGCCCCCATTCATTTCCCAATCGACAAAATAACAGAAGTAGCCCTGAAAACTCTCCGCTCAACAAATCCCGGCCTGAATTTCTTCTACAAGAAAGAGGCGTGGGAATTTCTCAAGGGATTCCTTCTGAATTCCCTGACAGTGGAACGTGAGAGACTTATACCGAATCAAATCTTCCTGAATGAGAGTATGCGAGAGTGTGAAATACGAAGCGCCCCCATTCAAATCTTTACAGAAGAAAAATGTCGATCTACTCTAATTAAAGGCATCGCCGGGCTTTTCGTCGCGCTTTCCATTAAGGAACTGGCGAAAGACGCCTACATCTTTCTCATCCCATTCATTCGACATTTCGCACTCGTTATCATCGCTGAACAATATGGAACATCAGGCGAAAGATCTCACAACAAAATGGACCCCTACGTCCTTTTTGATGCTATGATACAAGTTCTTACCTACGAGGAACGCGACTTGAAGCGATTCGTCTTTGTTGCACTTTCCATTCTGATGAACGCTGTTATAAACATCGTGGGAACTAAAGATATAGTCAGTTTTATATTTTTCCTTTATAAATTGCAAAATGTTTGTGTTACAGCCAAAAAAATATCAGCAATAAAAGTTTTAGGCTTGTTTATTAACTAAAGTGTGTCAGGCATTTAATATTTAATTTCGTTTGAAAAAATGATTTAAAGTAATTTAATAGTGTCTCAATATTTTACGTAGTGAAGATGCGCTTTATAGGAGATGGATTTTTGAAATTCCGTTGCTACATTTCAAATAAACATGTTTTTCGAAGATTTTTAAATTGATTGATGCTATTTTTAGGCTTGTTCCCTGCCAATGATTGGACACATGACGCACAAAATGTTTGGTTTATCGTACGAGCGAGCAAGTTATACTAAAATGAACGGATGTGAAGTGTTGAAGTTTTTGCTGGAGAATATGTCGACTGGCTGGATTCTATGTAACCATTTAGGGATTGTGCGAGCAATGCATTTTGTGTTGGCTGATGTGACTGAAGTAATTTGCGTTGGAGCCTTGGATCTTGCCCGTGAGAATTTGAGGTGTCTGATCCGAAAATGTACAACGGCGGCGCCATCCTCCCGAAATATCGAAAGTTTGAAGATGCAAAGTGTAGATGGGTTGGCAATGGAATTTGTGAGTCTCTTGACATCGCCGACGGCCAACGTTCGAAAGGAATCGATGAAAGGACTAGAATTACTTGCTGGACATCTTGGTAAAAGCGTTTCGTCTCTTTTGGAGCCGTATAAAATTTTTCTGCTAGAGTCAATACCTCCGAAAATGATATTGGAGCTTCCGATTCCTAATCAATTGGGTCTCCTGGAAGCGAATGCATTTTGTTTGGGCAGCCGTCCTCGATTGTTCTTCCTGGATTTGAATTTGGCGGACGTCAAAACTTTTATGCATGAAATAGTATCAGTGTGTGATCCCAAGATTGGCAATGAAATTTCTCTAGAATTGAAAATGGCGATGCTACGTGTGATTTGTCAAATTTCGCATTTTAACGACGAAGACTCGAATTTAAGCAAAGAAAGGATTTTTAATTTACTTGTGGACTTAATTGGCTCGGCTGATTCTGATTTGTCAACATGTGCATTTGAGTGTGTGCGGATATTCACGGGAGATCATCTTGTGGCGCTGGAAATGGCCAGAGCGGTTATGATCCGAATTTCTGTAGAAAATAATCGAAGACTCGTGAATTCCATTCCGACTGTGAGACAACTCATTTTCATGTGCCAATTATTTCCCGGATTGTACAACCAGAAGATGGCGGATAAATTGTTGGGGATTCTGAAAAGATTTTTGGAGGGGGCTGTGAGCGCCTACAAAAAAATTCCCGCCAGGTACGGAGTTTATGATTTAAATTCAGCAGTTCAAACTCTGTCCTTTTTTTCTCGCCTTCCCCTATGTAACAGAAAATGTTTCGAACGAGCGATAACTATCTGTCTGGACGCGGAAAAAGAACTCCAGCTTGGAAACAACAGCCCGTTGCGTCTGCCATTAATGAACTTTCTAATAAAACAGCCCCAGGATTATCTCGAGTTAGTTTTTGAGTTGCCGTACATTCAAAATGCGGAGTGGAATCGATTTTTCTTCTTTTTCTTGGAGCACGAAATGGCGGGAGATTTAAGACGGAGTATTGTGGGGAAACCGGAGAGAATCATCAAGCACCTGAGCATTCAAAACTGTTTAGCCCCGATGTCGGTGTCGAATACAGAGCCAAATCTCATCCAATATGTCAGTGTTCGAACTTTAAGCACTCTGGACAAATTCGGAGAGGACTGGTTTGTTGTCGGACCGGATGGAGCACAAATTGTCAAGGCATTGAGGAATTTATGGGAAATCATCGTGTATCAAGCACAAAGCTGTCCAACGTTTTCTATGCAGAATTTGGATTCCTTGAGTAGATTCCAAGTGGGATTGTGGAAGAAGCCTCGAATGATCGCTCAATTGCTTTTGAGTTACTACAAGAAAAATACGGCGGACATTTTCCTCCTTTTCAAACTTCTTCTTGCTTTTACTGGAAAGGTTGTGCCGGAATTCCAGTTCCTCAAGGATTTCGTGGAAAAAAGTGCCACAAAATTCTGTGTACAGTGGAAACGAAGAGCATTCTATGCATTCATGTCCGTTTTTGAAGATAAGGGCTATTCGGATGATTTACTAGCCAAGATCATCCAGTTAATCCTAATCCCTTGCATAAAGTACAGTTTTGAAAATGGGGAAGGTGAGGAACTTATTGGTCCAGATAAAAATTTCCCTACTAACCTCGTGGGATTTTTCTTGTCAAGAGTCATCAATCCGTGTAATCAAAATGGCGTCTCTGACGTCGTGCGGATTCCTCTGGCTCAATTAGCGTGCCTTTTTGTGGAACATGCGTCGGGGTACCTTCGGGATGTTCCGGGAAAACAAACGAAGCTGAAGGGATTGATAACATTTGCTTGGCCATCGTCAATGTCCTTCGCGCCAACGTGCGTGGACTCCATCTCCAAATATTACGGACATTTGCTCCTTTGCCATATCATTGCCAAGTTTCAAATACCGAAAAGAATCATCGTCCTAGTTTTCCACAGTTTATTGACAGCTACTAGTTTGGAAGCTAAGACAGTTGTGAAACAAGCTCTGGACATTCTCTTCCCTGTCTTGTCGGAAAAAGTCTATGAAGGACAGCAGATTTTGATGCACTTGACGAAAAAAGTTATTTTGGAGGAAGGACACACTTTGAGGGTTTTACAACTGATCGTTCGTCACTGGAAAGTTTATTTTCCAGTTAGACACGCATTGATGACGGATGTGACTCGAGGAATGAAGCAATTGGGGATGAATCCAATGAGCACTTTTGATCATAGGAAACTGGCCGTGGAAATAGCTCAGATTGTGATCAAATGGGAATTGGAACGAAAACGAATTGAGCGGCAAGAGGAAATTGGAGCTCCTCCCACTCCACAGAAAAAAATGAAAATAGCAGAAATATTTGAATTGACGACACCCCTAGAGAAAACCTACACGGACATGGTTGTGAATTTCCTAATGCGCTTTGCGTGCCAGCTAAATGATGCGAATCAAGTGGCAGGCTCTTCAGGAGATATCCTGGCCAATAGATGTGTGAGTCTTGTGGATCTAATACTAAAATCACATGTGTGGGTGGACACAGATTTAGATTTGTCATGGTTGGATGACTTGTTCCAAACGGTGGATAAACCAGAATTTAATGTTCCAAACATTTGCACAGCTCTGGAATTGTTGACGACAATTATTGTGAGATTCCCAAAGAAATACGTTCAAGAACATATGAAAATGCTCCAGGGTGGGATTTCAATTTGTATGACGAGTCAAATCTCGCGCGTTGTCACAAACGTCCATGCATTTCTGAAGGAACTGACAAGTTTGTTTCCAATTGAAGCTCCTTCTACCAGTCCTAACGGTGGCAAAACTCAAAAATACAAAGAACTTGAGATTCTCTATTTGAATATAAGAAAGGTTATCAATTTTGGTCTTAATGTTTATGACAAACGTGGCGACCTTCGACCATTGTACCGAGGACTCATGATACTAAAGTCTATTTGTTCTAACAACGAGGATTATGTCAATGCATTCATTCCGCAACTCATGAACGTCTTTCAACGTTTAGCAAAAGAATATTTGGATCCTGTGACAAATGTGGATTTGGTGCCTGAACTTCTACTTCACGTTCTGCATCTCGTCAAAAACCGAATTGACATCATGGAAATCAATTTAAGGAGATCTTTTATTGGGATTTCCCTCATGGAATTACTTGCCAAGTCGACAGACAGAAAAGTCATGTTGGAAATCATCACTGTCCTTGACGAATGGATCCGGAACAATAACAGTGATGCCCCAATCTTACAAGAGAAGTCTATTCTCCTCGGCAAACTTATGCAGGTGGTTGAAAAGAGATTTCCGGGCGACAATGGACTCACTGCGAAATTCTTCGATCTCGTATTTTTTATTTATACTGACGAAACTCTCGGGAATGGAAGATTGGCGGAGAAATTGAGACCCGCCTTCCTCTCAGCACTTCGCTCCACAAATCCCGAAATTAGAATGAAGTTCTCCAGAATACTTCACGACAAAATCGACGAAAAACTTTACTCGAGGATCATTTATATTCTCCAGTATCCAAATTGGAAAACCGTCGGACAGCAGCCACACTATTGGATCAAGCAGTGGATGGAATTGCTCCTTTCCACTGTTATCAAAGATAAAAATATACAACTCACTCCAAAGAAAATTATTATTCCGGGAGTAACTCACTACTTGGACGCTGCAGAGCCGTCACACAAAGATGCTTTCCTCAAATTCCATCCTGAAGATATCAACGACCAACTGAATGAAAATGATGACCTTCAATTTGTCCAGAAAATTGAAACGGATGTCGAGAATCTCCAGAACATCGATAAGAAGAACCAAGAGCTAGTTATCGCGAAGATAGAAGACTCTTTTCTCAACAGTGGCTGGAAAGATTCCTCTCATCCCATCATAAATACCAAGGTCATCCTCGCCAAAGAAACACAATTTGGAAAGATGATTTGGGAAATGAAATTAAGTACGATGACCCATGCAATTTCCCAACTCGTCCACCTGGATAATTATCTTGCAGAAGCTCTGTGGATTATCTTCTTCTCCCGCATTTGGAAAATACTCAGCTTCGAGCAACAAATTGAAATCGCCAGTGAAATTGTCCAACTCATTCAGAAATGGCGACTAAATCAAAATACCTTCTGCCGCTCAATTGGCGTATTTTTGAGGACTTTAGCATCCAAATGCGATCCTCCACTTGTAATTCCATCTTTGTAAGTTGATGTATATTTTTCACTTTCTAAACAAAAATATTATATTTAAAAAATTCAACGTATGTTAGTACGACAAACATTTATTTTTGTACAAATAATTTGTTTGTTTTTCAGAGAGCAGGTGACTGCGGAGTTAAGCTCACTATTTCCGGTGACTGCGAACAACGCTACGCCAATACCTAATAAAATTGCGCCGAAATAAATTATAAAACTTCGTTAATTATTTTTGTCTTAGTCAGTGTTAAATATTCCAAATATTTTAACTTAATATTATTTAGACCGACTATGAAATTGAATTCTAAATATAGGTACCAGAAGATTTGAATTAAATGTACATGTATCCCATCCCATCGGCATTCTTCAGTTAAATTAACTACTTACCATAAGCATTTTACAAGTGATGATCAACAACAAATCTAATTGAATGTTATTTAAAATGTAATAATAGTATATCTGTGTCGTGTCTGTTATTTATATTGATGCGATTTAGACCTATATTATATATACATTCTGGGACAACCATGTCATTATTTGTGTACAGTATGCATAATTTGTATTTCCTAAAATAAATTATCTTTTTAAAACTGAAGCATTTATTTCTTTATTTTCTATTTTGCATGCTAATGTAGTTCAACATTATAAAATAATGTATTGAAGCCTCTCGCCCTGAAATAGATTTTTTTGTGAACGCAATTTTTGTACCCAATTTACCCTGTATTGACATTAAGAAATTGATGGTATAAAATTGGGTGCGAAAAACGGAGCAAGCAGGCCTGGATCCCGGAATCTTCACAACCAGAGAGACATGACAGCCTAGTGAAGCAGACTAGACCTAGCACTTATAACATCTTGATAACTGCATCAGAATGTACTCTATGCTTTTGTATTATTAAATAGATAACTAAATTATAGGTCACAAACAAAATTTGGATTGTGCCCCCTGTGAAAATATATTTTATTTCATTCTGAAAAATCTACTCATTATT
>JAAAYG020020693.1:0-18782 GCA_009936455.2 Tomocerus minor
CTTACTATTCCTGTAAAATTGTCGTAGTTCGTTGGTTGTATTCATAGATTCCACTAGTTGGGACTGTCCGTCCTTAATGTGTGTAAGTCACAGTCACATTGTCACATCCATGGAAAGATATGAGAATTCTTATCCTGAATCAACTGTATTGTTACTGTATTACTCAGAAGATCAAATCAAAGCAAGTTGAAAGTGGTAACTGCACAGTTTGAAGAAAAGTAGGAATCCTCATCTACCGGCAGTCCTATGAAATGCACAATGACGTTAATTTAAAAAAATATTTTACCCGCGCCTGTAGGTCAGACGGCAGAAGAGAAGTCTTCTTGAATATTCCATGCTGCACTGCATTGCATTGCCTGCCCATTTTGGTAAACCTTCATAATAATAATATCCATGCGATTATTCTTACAAAGCGGCAAGTCCCACATTACACTTTCGAAGAAATAACACACCTTGCTTGCTGACTTTCTGACCGTCCTTATATGGAAAAGAGTACAGTCATTTCTTTAGTTGTGTTACTTGTGTTGTTCTGAGTTCTTTCTCATTCGTTGAAGCTAGAGCTACCACAAAGGCTGAAGAAAAGTTTCTGTCGGTGAGTCTTAAAATTAATGTTTTAGTCATCATTTGCTTTAAAATTTTAGTTGTAGTCTGTCTGTGATAACATTGAATTCAAAAACAATTTAATTCTTTTTTGGTTTTAGCAAATTCGTATTGAATTATAATAACAGAAGACGTTAAAATGGCACCTGCAGGAGATTCGAAAGCAAGAGCCGGTCCGGGTGGGATAACTGCTAAAATTGGAGGCGGCGGAGGGGGTAATAATATTTACGCAAATAAATCTAAACCCGCTGACATTCGGCAAAGTAACATCACTGCAGCCAAGGGTGAGTAAATTAATGGTTAACTACATTTTCTTTAAAATTCAGATTTTTAAATTATGAAATATTTATATATTGAATATTGAAACTAAATGATGACGTTATAAATCAATGACAATGTTTTATTCGGTATATATTTGATTATAGCCGTGGCTGATGCTATTCGAACTAGTCTGGGACCAAGAGGAATGGATAAAATGATTCAGGATGGTAAAGGGGAAGTAACAATTACTAACGATGGAGCTACAATTTTGAAGCAAATGAATGTAACTCACCCGGCAGCTAGAATGGTAATTAATAAGCAATTTTTGAAATATTTCAATATGGTGGTAGTCGAAATACCGTATTTTGTTTACATTATTTCGTTCGTTTGAAAGATATAAATATGTAAATGAATCATGATATATAGTTGGTCGAACTGAGTAAGGCCCAAGATATTGAAGCTGGAGACGGGACAACATCTGTTGTAGTTTTGGCTGGTAGTTTATTGGAAGCTGCAGAGAAACTTTTGGTCAAAGGATTGCATCCAACGGCTATAGCCGATGGTTTTCGGGCAGCTGGTGCCACATCTGTTAAAATTCTTCGGGAAGATGTGTCCACTCCACTGGATATCGAGGATAAGCAGCTTGTTATTAAATGTGCCGCTACATCCCTTAACTCAAAAGTTGTGTCCCAACAATCGAGCACTCTGGCCCCTTTAGCTGTAGAAGCTGTATTTAAAGTGGTAGATCCAGAAACTCCAATGATGGTAGATTTAAAGGTAAGACTTTAGAAGAACTTTGAGAATTTAATAATGTATCGGTAGTTTGGTAGTTCAGTTATATATTTGAGTACTAAAGAAAAATTATTACTGTGTGAAGGACATAAAAGTAACGACAGTATTGGGAGGAACCATTGAAGATACGGAACTTATAGATGGACTTCTATTAACACAGAAAGTTAGTGCTGGTCCTAAGAAAATAGAGAAGGCTAAAATTGGATTGATTCAATTTTGCATTTCTCCTCCTAAGACAGACGTAAGCTACTCAAAATTCTATTTACTAATTAATATGAAGCGATCACCTGGTGGTATAGGTCTCGTACGCGAAACAAAAATCAATTTGTTCACTCAATATCTGTTCATTATCTGGCCACTAATATACGGGATAGTATATATATATATATTTGCATATAGATGGATATGAGCGTAATAGTTTCCGATTATACACAAATGGACCGTGTCTTGAGAGAGGAGCGAAACTATATTTTAAATATAGTCAAGCAAATCAAAGCGTCCGGTTGTAATGTACTTTTGATTCAAAAATCGATTCTTCGTGATGCACTCAACGATTTGGCAATTCATTTTCTGGAAAAATTAAAAATATTAACTGTTCGAGATGTGGAAAGAGAAGATATTGAGTTTGTTTGCAAGACGCTTGGTTGCCGTCCAATAGCCAGCTTGGATCACTTTACTGCTGAAAACCTTGCATCTGCAGATCTTGTGGAGGAAATCAACGCAAGTGGGTCAAGACTGGTTAAAGTTTCTGGCATCGCCAATCCAGGGCGAACAGTATCGGTTATGGTCCGAGGAAGTAATAAACTTGTTCTCCAAGAAGCTGAAAGATCTCTTCATGATGCCTTGTGTGTTGTTCGTTGTCTGATTAAAGAAAGGTACTTAACGTTTGACATTCTGGAATTCAGCAATTTAATATTTAAATGTAATATATTAGACACTAATTGTGTTGAATGTGATAGAGGTGTAATTGCTGGTGGAGGAGCTCCAGAGATCGAGTTATCGGTTCGGCTGTTACAGATAGCTCATTCTCTTACTGGAACTGATGCATATTGTTACAAGTAAGTCAAAACTACTCAAAAAACAGCAAACGAATTTTTGTTTGCATGAATGCGTCCATGCACAGACCATGCATAAATATATTTGTTTAGATATGAATTATGCTTTCATGCTAACCACCAAATTAAAATGTATTAATTGTATAACCGTAGGGCTTTTGCCGAGGCATTGACAATTATTCCAGTAACGCTCGCGGAAAATGCAGGCATGAGTGCCATCAACACTGTGACAGAACTCAGAAAGTTACATGCAGAAGGTCGCAAATCAGCAGGTTTAAATGTCAAGAAAGGAGCGATTGCTAACATTCTGGATGAGAATGTCGTTCAGCCTCTTCTTGTAACTCTCTCAGTAATTACTTTGGCCACAGAAACAGTTGCCAGTATTCTCAAAATCGACGATGTGGTATGTAGTGATATTTCCATCTTCCATACATTATTGAATCCATGTATTTAAATCGTTTTTAAAAATATTCGTGCTATATTGATAATAATTGTGCGATGTTTTAAAATTCAGGTAAATGCCTTTAGTCGGTAGAAACGTATCAAGATCCTGTGAACTCACCTGTGTTTGGAATCTGCGTTCTATTTCTATTTTGCACAGTACGATTATAATTGTAAAATGCATTTATCCCTACGTTTTCTACTAAATATGAACACAAGTCACTGAAATTACTCATTTGTACTTTGTACTATTCTTAAAGCTTGATTAATTAATTCTTATTCACTTTCAGTTATTAATCAATTTAAAACATAAATGAAGGGCATTCATTACCTTTTACTACTAATATGTTTTGTTAACCGAGTGCTGCATTATCAAATAAAATATCACACGTTTCAGTTGTTCTAATACCATACAAATGAGATTTTTTAATAGCATTTACATTGAATATTCATACTGTAATCTTCGTAATAATACTGGTTCACTTATTAAGGGAAACATAACCTTAGTGGTCTGAAAGTACTCGGAAGTACAATCCCTGATGTACACCATAATTTGTGAGTTTCAGAAATTAAATGTTGAATGCACTGCTCGCGTTTAAACAAAATTGTACATTCTAATTGTAATATCCGTTAAGTTTGTGTTGTTTACTTAGATACTACTGCCAATACTATTTTCGTGAATTGCTTACACTGGCAAAAAAACTATCTATATCACAGCTACAGTACGGCATTTTTATATACGAACCTCATCTCATTGTATATACAATAGGTAATTTGATTTGATTTTACCTTATAATATATAAGTATTATATTTTGACAATGTGTTTAGAGTTAATCAACATTCATGGTTAGAAGGCAATATCTCATCCGTTCATGTTCAGCTAGGTCAGATCTAGTTGCATGTGGGTGTAGATTATTGAAGCCTGCATTCTTGTCAACAAGCTGTCCTCATTCAGACTTTTTTCATTGTTTTTTCTCAATAAGATGCTAGCACAAGCCTTATTCTAAAAATAACAAAATTATGTTTGATCCAACGCAACGCATGAGCATCTTCTGGCCCAGTTATCCAAATCTTTGAAAGGCAGGCGTAAATAGGGTTTAACATGTAAGACTAGCTTTGATACGTAGTATTAGTATTAGTCACATTGCCTTATTGTTTGCAACGAACGATAAGTAAAGGTTTTCTGTAATTGCGAATTAAATTAAGTGGAAATTATAAACACATTTGCAGAAGTTGAAACAGTTGTTTGTCTCAGAATTTGTGATGAGAATTTCAGTCTACTACATAATCATTTCGTATGTACGTAAAGGTCGTATCGCTTGAACTGTCTTTAAAATCCATACCTACGTTTCCACTGCGCTGATATTTACTGAAAAAATAAATTTTACGTCAAGACAAGATGTCATACAATAGGTGTCTATGTGGTATACTGCCAATAAAAACAGGTGCTTGGATTGTAGCCTTCATCGATCTCGTAAGTTGACATCGAACGTACTAAATCTATTTGACTGCATGGAATCTGGAATACTGTAAAAAATATTTCTATAGATTAAAACTAGCAATGGATATTAAACTTTTAGATTGTCTCATCGTTTTTGCTACCCACGATTACTTTGAACGCTTGGATATGGTCGTTTTACCCAAATGATAATCATCCTAGTAATGCAGAGCACACGAAATACAGGGATATGCTGGGTGGTAAGAAATAAGAAATAATAACTACTTCTTACACCACAGCCAACCAGCAAATCATATCAGCTAGTCCTGGCAGTTATATAATTTTTCTGACAGTACCTAATTAAGTACTCATTTCATGGTTGCGATACTTTCGAAAATTTACGACGTGAATAGTGGGTGCCGAAACCTCACTTCATTTTTCCCGATTACAGGCCTATTCATTACAATCTGCAAGGCAATCGAGCAAAATTCCGCAATCTAAAAAGTAAGTTAGTGACCTTTGGACTGTTTTCAAGGACAGTAGTAATGTCTGATGCCCTTTAATCTGTACTTCCGGTCAAGTAGGAAGCAAATTGATGAGTATATATTTTGAAAAAGTTCCTCCAGAACTCTTTGAATGGGGCAAGACACACGGAACCGATTTTAATTAGAATTACACCAATAAAATACTAGAAACATATCTTTTAATAGTTAGTGTTCAAAATTTCGGATTGATGCCTTTTTAAAAAAAATGAAATGTTAAATCGAAAATAAGGTAATTTTTTTTTAAATAGAGCAACAATTATTTATTTTTACTTTTATTGTAAAATTACGATCGTAAATTGTCCGTTGGGAAATTTTGATTTTTAAATATTTTACAATGCAAAATGGACAGATATCCATGGAAAATACGATATCGTAATTTTACGATGTTTCGAAAATTTGGTTAATAGTGAAACTGAAGGGAAAGTTATACTGTAAGAGGAAAGGACGAATTAGCACTTTCTCTTTTCTTTTTCTATACTTACTAACTTTAGTTACTCATGAACTTTAATAGACACTTAAAACTGTACTTTACTCTTGCTAATGCTCGTTCACGTCATTTAGGTGCGGTGAAAGTTGGTGAAATTTTAATAGAAATTTTGTATGAGGAAATGCAGTGCTAGCTAAATCAAAAGCGGGTTGAGACATTTGGGGGGAGTAGATATTTCATTTTTTTGACTAATGCGCAGTATACTGCTGGTTGGGTGCTGGCGAAATATGAATTGAAAATATAGAATTTTGCCTATTGTGTGAACTTTGTTTTGCTAGTCCTTAGTTCTATAACAGTAGCTTAGAAATATCAAAAAAAATCTTATTCCTATTTTTGTTTGCAGATGTATTTCATATAGTCACTGTCATAAGTTTAATAGTAATTACAATTGTCAAATTGATCTTGCTCTTCGTCCTTATTAACGGGATCCGGAAGGTATCTGAAATATTATATACTATATTTATGCTTGCTCCCATAAAATACACAATGATGGCCTAAAATTATATACTAAATATTATACATAATTTTGTATACTATTTACACTCATTTATCCCGATTATTATGATAGGTTTATCATATAACATAGCTATATGTACATTAATAGATATGTTTATATATTATGTCCTTTATCTGCATAAGCATAAGCATTAAGCAATACCTTTTTGAATCCATTTTTTGACATTGGGTGCAACATCTCCTAAGTATATCTCATAAGTAAAAGTCTTGTTTAAAGGCTTGCGTCTAAATGTAGCAAAATTTAATGTTTTCCAGCGAGTAATGGATAGAAATAGAAATTGTAGGCACTTCCAAATCATGAACATGAGAAATGCTGCACCATCAGACTATACAAAGTTTCTGTCTTTCTACCAGTTACAAAATTTTTAATGTCAGTATTCCAGGAAGAGAAAGGGCACACAGTTTTGCCAAAAAATAATGGAAGAGAAATATTTACTCCGAGCTGTTAGGTACTTATAATAAATGCTTATAAATGCCATTTGCTAACCCCGTGCTAAGAAACTCGTCTACCACAAAATCATTTCTTTTCCTTTCTGAATTATGCTGACAACTATTACAGTAGCGTTTACAGTAATAATAAGCAATCTGTCTACTATCTACTCGTTATGCTTTACTTACATATAATAATTACTTGCATTTGTATATATTTGGTCAGTTAGTAACTGGTACCGCACACTGCCAAGTTCCCTTTCCAACAAAATTGTCCCAACTTGATGTCCAGACTTAACCTTCTAAACAAATTCTATTAACGATTATAGTTATTCGTAGCATAAGATGTATCTGATATTCTATCCTTCTTTCCTTTCAGGAAAATGAGAAACATTGTAAACCATGGCTTTGGTTGAACGTTGTTCTTCTCTGGTTTATGATCGTAAGTAGCGTCGCATCCGCCGTCGTATCTGGGATTATTTACAACTGGACGATGTTTCCCATTGCAATTTTTGCTTTAGCATTTCCGATTGCCTTTTGTGCATATTTGTTATTTGTTATTCATTCTTTTATGAAATCTATCCGGTAAATCATTTAATTATCTATTACTATTAAATTGCGATTAATTTGCAATGTGGTACCTTGGTTGAAATAACTACTACCAGACAGTATCTTTGCACTAACATATTTGTTATCAATTTTACGAAAGGGCTACTATAAGCATCTATAAGTTATGGTTGATGCTGTCAGAAAATTGTATTTAACTGCCTATTCATTTGTACCATCATTATTGATGGTATGCTATGTACTATTCGCCTTGGTGGCAATTCGTCATCCGTCTTTCATTCTCATGCATGGACACAAGACTAACTAAATTAATAGCATTAAACATTTAAAACGTTTTAATTGCATGCTAAAGTACATGATCAGAAACTTTTATGTAAATAACATAAGTCTGAGGCAGTAAACCATTATGTACTGTGAAAATATTCGGTATGGATATGAGGCTATGTTAATAAATAAGAAATTAATTATGACTATAACTTATTACTAGCAAACCAATGCTAGTGACTCAATTACAGATTACAGCTAACCCGAGGATCACAAAAGGTCAAGGTAGAGTAGAGGTAGAAACAGAATAAGGTGATGTGTCATGTGTCAACGTACAAACATAAAGATATACCCGATAAATGTCAAAATATATCACTAAAGATTGTCATTATCTCGTGAACTTTAATATAAACTATCATTTAAATACTTGTTAATACTGAGATGCAGATAGTAGATAGATGTGGAAATGAACTTTTCGAACGTATGAATTTGGGTGTTACATTTTTATAGCCATAACATTTCATATACACCAGCAAACAAATCGTATGCGACATGGCTTTTTCCTTTACGTGAAGTAACTAACTGCTGGTCTGCTGCCAGAAAGATATGTAAAATGAGCCATTGATTATGCCATGCCTATTGTGTAAATAATATTATAAACATTCATGTAATTCATGAAGATATTTAACAGAATGGATCAAAAACAGATCAACTGTGCACCATGGATGAAAATGTGACCAACTTTAATATCCATAATATATTAGACAAAAGTATTTAGTGTGTGCTATAGGATGTATATTTTGAAATTCTGAACAAGACAACTCAAAACAGAAAAATGATAAATATTAGTAATCCCTCAGAACAGGAACAATAGAATGACCAGTATGATAATAATATTATATTAAATGATGATCGAGGATGACTGACTCCCCTAAAGGCAAACATTGAAGTTTATTGAGCAAAACATGTTTATCGCTTATATTGGTGGCAACGGCGATGGTTGATGATGAGTATATATGGTGAGTATTGGACTTATATTATAATGGACTGTGGACTACTATCATCTCATGACAAACTGTGTAATAATATCAACTAATTTATGTACATATAGATGAATCATCTAGAGAACTAAATCCTAAATAGTTAATCACTACTAAAATTAAACTAAATTAAAATCTACCCATAGCATATTAATTTATATGAGAAAAGAGAATATTGACGACTCAGCAGGGTCAGTATATTAGTCAAGTCAGTACAGGCACTGGTATCTTTTGTCTCTTCGTCATTCGTGGGTTGGAGACTGGAGTTGTTGTAGGACGAATGAGTTAATGAGATTATGAAGTATGTTGAAGAGATAAAGACTTAAACTATTAAGTAGTTATTATATGGCTAGTTGGCTTTGGTTAGTGTGCATTGAGCATTGCATGCATACAAATAAAATATAATCTAATATTACAGTTGTTATTTACATGAGGCTCCTTGTCCTTTATTTCCAGTTCCACATAATATAATACATCAATGCTGTGCTGTGCATATCACTCTTAAAAAATAGTTTGTGTGTATGTATTAAGTATTATACCGATTACTTCTGCGATATGCGAAAGCTATAGATGGAGAAGAAGCAAATACAAACTCCAGGAGTTGAAATAAGATTACCGGCTCCGGCTCTCAGCTCTACTTGATAGACTCGTCCGTCCGTCCAGTCGTCATACTGCGTTTTGGAGTGGCAGAAAGTTGCAGAAAGTGCTGAGTCGAGGGATACACAGTAAAACTGGCAATTATTAACACAGTATAAGTCAGAGTCAGACTTAAATGTAATACGTACTTCTTCGGTTCGGTCATTTACATAGAATATTAAAAATAATACACTCATCTGTTCATAGTTCATTCTGTTTCTGTTCCCATGTATTTGCGTCGTACATCACATACTACTATCTTATCTACACGCATCTGATTTCTGGTGATTTCTGAGTTTGTCAACAGTAGCTTATTCATTATTTGTTTTTGTTGCCTGTTGTCCCCCCACTTTTGAGTTGCCCTTCGTTTGTCAGTACACTGAATCGATTGGAGGGCTCCGCCTTCCACCACAATAGCAGTTGACACTTGACACACTGGACTTTGGACAGTGACGACGAGGCAAGTTGCATAATAACTAAAATATAATGAATTGTTGATTGGAGAACTCATCCATTGACATTTATAATTGGTGTTTTCAGTCTTTGATATCCCATTCAGTTTATTCAGTCGGGGAATCGCAGCTTCCGTAAGCGATTTCGTTTGGGTTTTGTTCCTCTATTAATTATTTTTCATTGTTCGCTGGTAGCAAATCTCTGTTCAGTTTTCAACGATTCAAGTAGATACACTGACTAGATGACCACTGAAGACTTTGTTGGTTTATAGTAGGCAATATGCAACTTTTTAAATTAAAAACTAATAAGTTAGTAATAACAATAAGACAATAACTGATAAATATTCAATTTTTATAATATAGAAATATACACTATCAATATAATGTGTTAAGGAAGGGTTATCATGATTTCTAGCGCTGATTCAAGAAGAACGCCTTAATGTACAGCAATGAAATAAAAAAAATTGAAATCTGCTCATATTTTTCGAGGGCACAGGGTTTCAACATTTCCAGAAATAAAATTTTATATACGAAAAATTTAGGGTTTTTTGAAAAAAATTGTTTTGACTTTTATCGTATGTTTAGAAAGACAAAGTTTCCTAAGTCAAAACTGTACCCTAGAAAAGTTTTTCCTCTTTTTAGGATATTTTCTGCAACTTTACACGTTTCCCCAAACTGTCGGAACCTGGACAGGAAAATTTTGAATTTTAAATTAGACTCAAAGCCACGGTGGCAAAGCGACATATAGTATTCTTATGGGAAAATTTTAAAATTCTTGTCGCAAGATATAATGTCTCAAAGAATCCTGCCAAGTACTCCTTAATGATCTTTCTTTTTTTTGTCTGACAGGTAATTAAAAATCCGAGATGTTGACGAAAGTCGCAATATTCATTATTAATTTCGTCGCAATTAGCTGGGGTAAGTTTGTCAGTTAGAATAAAATACATTTCTTCATTCAATACATCGAATTACATACCACTAATCAATTAAAAATAATTGATCTTCTAGCTGCTTCAGCCTCCAATTACGTCGTAACATGGGAAGATGCAGATTTAGCAACATCCCGCCCGCTCCTTGGCCAACGAATGTGCACCCGCGGTCCCGCTTATTGGTGTCACAACATAACGTTAGTTTACAAATACTTTAAATATTCACTTTTAAACCGTTTTTGTGGAATTAATTAAGTAGGTAAGTATATTATATTTATGACACAATTATTATAAAAATATTAATGGGATTGGGCCATTGGGCTCAAACTCATTTTAAAAATTTGTTATATACAGTCAATAAGAAAAGTAGACAATTAATTTTTATAAATATGTAAAATGCGTAGTATTGGGACATAATTTCCTGCTTTTCTGGGATTTGGGGACCAGGAACGAGAATGGGAGGGAGTGGCTATGTTGGCTCTTTTGTAATGACCTTAATGCGTTGAAATAAGCTAACCTATATCCTGTATTCCACAGGCAAGCCAAGGAATGTCATGCTGTAAAGCACTGCATCAAAAAAGTTTGGGAAAATACCAAATTGCCCGAAGACAACGACGATGTGTGCCAAGTTTGCAAAGAAATGGTTAAGGAGGCTAGAGATCAACTCTTAAGTAATGAAACACAGGATGAGATTCGTCAAGTATTTGAAGGCTCTTGCAACTTGATTCCAATTAAATTAGTTGCAAAAGAATGTAGTGAATTGGCAGATCAATTTATTCCGGAATTGGTTGACACTCTTGCGTCCCGTATGGATCCTCAAGTTGTTTGTGCCGTTTCAGGATTATGCAATTCTGTGCGAATAGATGAAATGCTAGGAGAAATGAAAGATATTACACCAAAAAACGAGAAATTCGATTTGCTAACCGATTCTTGTCCAAAATGTAAATATTTTATAGGAAAGGCTGTAGCTCATGTTAAAAGTTTAGAGAAGACAGATCTGAAAAATAAGATCTTAGCAGTCTGTGGCGAACTCGGAAGTTATTCTGATTCCTGTCAATTAGGTGTACTTCAAGAATTTGATTCGATTTATAATCATGTCCAAAATATGAATGCAAAAGAGTTGTGCGGATTGATAGGCCTTTGCCAAGTATCTAGCCTGCACAGAGTGACAATTGGAAGTAGTCTTACATCTGTTAAACTTTGGAAACCTCAAGAACCAATAAATGATGACTTGCCCTGCGATTTCTGTAAACAATTGGTAGTGTTCGGAAGAAATTGGTTGGTTGCAAACACAACTAAGGAGGAGTTCGCCGAAATTGTCGAGGGACTCTGCAAGCAAACAGGAAAATTTCAGAATGAGGTAATTAAACTGTTTTTATAACAATAATTTTTTAAAGTGGCATGATTTGGAGTGGAGTAGTAGGAAGTGTATTTTTGTTTAAAGTATATTTGTAAAATAATAGTATTTTCTTTCAATTATAGTGTCTCAATTTGGCCAAGCAATACGGAGAACCATTATATCACCTTTTGGTAGATGAAATGGACCCAGAAAATGTCTGTACACGCATTGGAGTGTGTATGAAATCGCTTTCTAAAACTCAGTATACGCTTCTCGGTAATAACGCCCCAATCACAACAATCTTAGCAGTTCCAACAAAAGATATTGATGCTATAAACGGCAAGCCAATGATGACGCTATTACCAGGAGACAGGTTTGCGGGCGATGACGAACTCAAACCAGTTAAATCCTCCGCTGAGTGTCAACTTTGTGAGTATGCTCTTCACAGCCTCCAAAATTATTTAGGAACTCCTGCAACGGAAGAGGAAATTAAAAATGCTGTTGACAAATTGTGTGACGAAATTCTTCCTCAAGAAATGGCCTCTCAGTGCGAAGATTTTGTGAAGGATTACGGTGATTCACTTATTGTCCTTTTAGCACAACAAGTTGACCCATCTCAGGTATCATAAAAGTCATAAGATATCATATTGAGTTTTGCGCTATCCAATATAATTAGTAAAATTATGTTTGTAATATATATGAAATTTTAATTCTGTATTTCCTGCAGGTTTGTCCTAAACTGGGTTTGTGTAAAAGCGACCCAATGACTCCTATCACACCGACAACTAATCCCAGTGGTAACAAAGTAAAAGATCTGCCAACCTGCCCATTGTGTCACTTTGCAGTAGCAAAGTTAATAGACATGATTGGAAAAAATGTCACCAAGGTCAAACGCTGATACACACTGATAATTTGTATATATGTATATATTTGCGTGCTATAGATTAGCTAGAATTTTTTATGTTAACTAGTATGATTTTTTATTCTAGGAAGCCATAGATAACGCAATGGAAAAAGTTTGTTACGTTCTTCCTCGCTCAATCAGAACTGATTGTATAAATTTCATGGAAAACTACGGAGATAGAATCGCTGAAATGATAATTATTGAAGGCACTTCTCAAGAAATCTGTGCTGTCCTTCACCTTTGTATTTTGGGAGAAATAACAAAAGGAGCCGAGTCCAACGATGCTCTTCCATTTGAAAGATATATGCCGTCATCTATAATTGATGCGGAAATTGCCAAAGTTGAACAACAATACCCTATAATTAAAAACAACATTATTTCAGCAGTTCATCGGGGACTTTCTCGAATTAGTCTAACAAACTCACTTGGGAGTGGCGAAAATGAAATAAGTAGCAAACAAGGCTGCATAATGTGTGAATTTGTGCTGACCAAACTCGATACTATGCTGCAAAACAATGCTACAGAGGTATGTGTAATTAGTCATATTCGTAATACCACATTTAATATGTAGTTTCTAGGTAGTCATATTGTTCGAAAAGACATACTAATAAGACAGTTTGTTGAATCTGATTCAAAAATGTAAACAAAATAGTTCTCATGATTCCTACGATGTCTCAGCACAAATGTCGTATTTTTTTGGACATGCAAATTCCTGTGCGCATCGCATAACATATAATGTATAGTTGCTTTCTTCTCTCATATCAAAGTAAATAATTGTTGCAGTATGACATGAATTACTGGACTGATTTTGAGTAGTTCTGTACAGTAGTAATTTGTTGATTTTATATTTAGGTTTTATGTCTTGTCAGTCTTGCGCTATCCTGATGCTTGTTATGGAACAATAAGTAGTTTTTGTAGTGGATAAAAATAAACTTCAGTAGGTAATTATAGAAAACCTAATTTTTTCTTGATTACTTTCTGTTTTAGGAGGAAATAAAGGATACTGTGGAAAAAATTTGTGAATACCTTCCTAAAACCGTTAGAGATTCCTGTCAGACATTTGTTGATGAATATGGAGATATGATTATTACTTACTTGGCTCAGTCTCTGGACCCTGCCCAAGTATGTGCTCAATTGAAACTCTGTGAGCCCACAGTTTCTGGAGCCATGCAAGGTGAAAAAATCAATAAAATGTACACTAGTTTTAAAACTTTGAGCTTTGGCAAAGGGAATGTTCGGCATATGGCCATGGCCAACGACTACTTTTATATTTAGAATTATTTGTAAGATTTAAAAGCCCGTTTAAACAATAAATAGGCGAGGATAAATCTTTTAATAACAACTGATTTGACCAAGGATTTGACTCTATTATGTCAAGGGCAAAAATATTTTCTAACAAATGTTATTATTTTGTAGCTCAATTGCAAGATCTGGAAATGGATAACTGTCAGCTCTGTGTGGTTATAGCTGATTATTTGTCTACAATGTTTGATGATCCTAAAGTTGAACAATCAATTGATAAGGTTGTCGAAAGAATTTGCCCACTTCTTCCGACCAAATATCATGACGAGGTGAGTAGCTAACTTAAGTAGACCGAGCACGCAATTTATAGAAAATAATCATAGAATGAATAAAAGGGTAATATGATTGATAATTAATTTGAATTATTTTTCAGTGCAAAGCCATGATTGAAGACTACGGCCCGTACCTGATGAGCATAGTGGCTCAAGAAACAGACAAGGGAAGAGCTTGTAGCTTAATTAACATTTGTCCTGCACCCAAAATCTAATTCACCGGGCTACTATAATTTACTCAACTACTGAATTGAATGTTATTGAAACGATCAAATGTAATTGTATCTCTCTGACTCTGAGTCTAAATTATGACTCTACGTAATTAAATATTGAATATTGTTAGAAAACCTCTTCTAGTGGTGTCTGTTAGCAAATTCATGTTGCTTAAGTCTACTTAAGTTATATATTTGTGTTTATAAACCTTTATAATTTGTTACTGCTGTTTCTTTTCTGTTTTCTAGCATTACTTAGTAGAGTAATGCATTTCAATCCATTATTTGGCCATGTACACTGTACACCAAAATTTATGATGTATTCGGGATATGTACAGATGAGGGGTGTCAAATTTAAATGATATGATGATTTATGGTTGGTGATTGAAATGCGACGAATAAAATATTGTCTATATTTACGATATTATTATTATGTTGAAAGAGTACTAATAAATATCACAACGCAACGGTGGTACTTCATTCCAAACATTGTCTTTTACGCTATCCGCAATATTGCTAAAAGGAGAACAAAAAGTAAGCCTACCATCCTTGGGTATAATATTATAGCTGTTAGACTTTTGCGTAGAATCAAAAGAAATTCCTTTGCACGGAGAAAGTTTTTGGTATTCCGTCATGACATGAGTCTAAAAGGAAAAGTTCATGATGCCACAATAGATGTAGGAAGGTATCCTGTCACTACGATAGATGCCTACCTGTATTATAATTCTATGGATGCCACATGCAGGCAACAAAGCCGTAGAACAGATGTATAAAGGTCAGTACGATATGATACATAGATCCCTACATGTATTATAACTCTATTAGCCGTAGTAGTAGTAAAGTAACTTATTTGGCGTTTACATGGATAGGTATGGTAAACATGCAAAAACCGTCTTTCTCCAGTTTGGAGACATCGGAAGGTATTGATCACTTACCCATACCTACCTGTATTAACTCTATGGGAGCACCCAATGTGTTTCCAAGTGGTACTCCTATACTAAGAGATTTTCTTTATTCAAACAACGCGTTGTTTCAAATAAAAAGACCCATACGCAGTGGACGCGACACGGCGCAGGCGAAAGTGCGGTATTTCACATTGGAGACATCGGAAGACATCATCGCCTTTCCAAAATCATTTAAAATTTTTGCAGTAAACGTTAATTTTAACGGCTGAAAATATTTTGGTTGGCCACCTAACCAGCTTGGGTACAATAACAAATTTTTAGGGCCATCTGCCTTTTGGCTTCTTTTCAAAAGTCTAGCCGACGTTTACCACGGCTAGCGGCTGTTTGGTATGGCTCCTGAAAATGTAATTTAATTGTTTTTTATTCGAAGGACTGAAAGACCGGCTACTAATGTGATGTTGAAACAGAAACGACAACCAACACTTTAATGAGATCTTGGAACAGAGACGACAACCAACTACTACCTCGGAGACGAAGTGGAATCGAGATCGCCAAGACGAACAACCGGTGTGTAGTAGAGCTATGGGTACCAACGAACGGGGATCAGGTACTTTTTATTTTTTGGCTGGTTCAGGTTCACTATACTATTTCTGTCTCCTAAGCGAATTTTATTTCCATTGGATAACCAACGTGGTTCTAAAATTCTTTATACATTCTCTACATCGTGTATAACTATAACCTGAATCTACGAATTTTTACTCGTAAAAATTTTTATATTCAGGTTATACAGAATGCAGAGAATTTATCAAGGATTTCAAAATAAAATAATGTTAATGGAAAAAACTCCAGGACGAGAGACAATCTGATTTTTAAAAACATTTTGTTGTAGGTCACTACAAGGAAGCTGAAAACAGGAATAGTACAAATTATTGGCACACGTCTGCAACCCAAAAACAAAGAAAGGACACCGAATTTTGGAAAAACGAACTGAAAACTTATTTATCAATCAGCAAAGAAGGAGTTCTAGTTGATACATTAAATGAACAATTGGACAACGATGGTGTTGGTCAAATCCCATTTAAGAAGCTTGGATTTCTACACCTAAATCATTTCTTATTAGAATGCTATGAATTCCTAATAGTTGGAAGGTATTACAGTAATCAGTTATTTTTATTTACGAAGCAAGCAGAGGTCGCGCCAGAAGTTGCTCATATCGCCCAATTAGTTAAGGGTCAAGATAGAGCCAAAGGCTCGAACAAAAATCCACGGCCCTTAAGGCATCAAATAACTACATGGTTACCGGCTGGAGAACTCCTTCGTCATTCAATTAGAAATGACCACGCTAGGGACTACCAACCACCTCCGAAACATTTTCCAAGAAAAGGTCGAGGAGGGCGTGGAAGGCAGCCTGCCTCTAAATATCCGGCGTTTTCAGCCCCACGATTCAATAATAATCATCGTGCTCGATTCTCCGCAAGAAACGACAGTAATTCTGACGACAATATGGATGATGAAATGGACAGATGGGATTTCGGTGGAAGCTTCCAATCCTCGCAATCGAAAGCTCAGGATGACGATGATTGGGCGCCTGTGCAGTCTACTCAATCATTTAACACAGTTTTAAGAAATCCCTTTCAGTCTTCATCTAATTCCCCGTCAAAGTCAATAAATCCGTTAAAATCTGCTAGTGTCCCGGTAAAACGTCCAGTTGTGGCAAGCAGCAATTTGTCGTCGGGCCATACCGCTAACCAATCGTCAAATAATAATGCAAACAAGATGTATTTCCCGGAAAAATCTTCCAGAGAGTCCGTGAATCAAATAGCTAATAGGAATGTCGGTAAGATAACGAAGACTTCCAATCTGATAGCTAATCCAGTTTCAGGCCAAAACCAAGACAATATTTATTTCCCAAAGGGATCAGTTGGCCAAACGCAGACAGTTAATACAGCTTCAGAATCAAGCCAAAACCAAAGTAAAATTTATTTTCCGGAAAAATGCACTGGTCACACTGTCAATCAAATAACGGATGCAAATATTGGAAAAATCTATATTCCAGAAAAGAAGATTTTGACAATGACCCAAGAAAATAAACTGGAAAAGACCGTGAAACAGACTGATCAGTCTTTATTACCTTCCCTAATTCCATCTTTAAGTCACACTTTATCAAAATTAAAGATTCTACCGTCAATTATACCATCTTTAAATAGTACATTATCAAAAATTAACGTTATACCAGTGGAAGGTCAGATGAAAAGGTCCTCGGCTGATTGCCTTTCAAATTCTGCTGCAAGTAGCACCTTTTCGGTTCAGCCTCAACCGTCAAAACAACTGCCAGAGGTTGCTACTGTAAAAATGCCGCTGACCGACAATATTGCGTCTCCAAATGTGGTTCCTGTCCAATTTGAACCCCTTACACGACCTACGGAACCTAACTCTGTGAACACGTTGTTAGGGGCTGGGAATCCTTTAGCAGCTAGAGCTTTTGCACCTCACGGTTCCTTGGGCATTAATCGTTTTCGTATTCGATGTCCGAAACGACTTCCAGACCTAACAATGAATGTGGCAAATGACTTTCGAAATGTACACGCGCCGTTGCATGTGCGTCCTTCCACGTTTTCATTCCAAAATCCATCAAACAATGGTAACATCAACGACTTTAGTAGAAGCTCAAATGAACATAATTCCGTTCCACAATCGAAACAGCTTACACACATGACAGTAAGTGTCGAAGACAATAGAAATGTGCAAACTTCGTCTCTGGAACCCAAATACTCAGCTTATGTAGACCTAGGAAACGTAAATGATGTTAGCAGAAAGCCAATTGACAATCTTCTAGTAAATGCTGACACAGGTGCTCATGAGAGTGGCAGGATTGGTTCTGCCAGTTCTGCGGAGCCGCATAGAAATTCTCGGGATAACGTTGTGGAACGGGTTTTGAGAGATCCACAAGGAGACAATGAAAAGGAAAACATTTTGAGAACTCCGTTTTTACGAAACGCCATTTATAGCAGACGGAATAATACGAACTCGGAAAATATCAGACGATTTTTAGGATTAGACATGGTCGCCACCAAACCAGGTTTAAACCCGGAAAATGATGATTTTGAAGATAGTCCCCTAAAATCGGTTACTTCAAAAGAAAAGATAGTAAAAGTTTTGAGGTACCCTGATGGACATTAATAGCATTAATGCTATATACAAAGATTTTTTAGCACTCTTAATACTTAATTATATTGTTTTGAATTAATTGGACAACTGGAGACTACCTAATTGTATATTAATCGGTATAAACATGGCCGTATTTAGAACTCAGTTTCGGGGGGGGGGCAAAGCCAAACACATTTTATTGCAATATTTTTGAACGCTCCAATTCGCGCGTAGCGCGAAAAATTTTG
>JAAAYG020020715.1:0-18781 GCA_009936455.2 Tomocerus minor
CGACTCCGATTAATTCCTGGTACCTAACATTTTTTGGATCCACCAACGGAATAAAAATCGAATCCGGTGATCGAATCCGATTTCGTTAACTTTCTAAATTATGACATAACCTAAAGTAACCTAACCAGTGATCGACAACAGATGGACATCCGAAGGACGCTCCCTTCCGGCGTTGGATTTATAATACATACGCATACGATCCGAATAGCACGTTGTAGTGCACTTACAGAATATAATAACTTGGCTACCTGGTATAAATATTGGTCATACCATTCTAAAGTTCTGCTATTTCAGAAGGACTTGGAATGGATCAACCTAATTAAGTAGGAACATATCAACGGAATATCAATATGCATAACATAAGTATTCATTCCAGAATTTTGAGCTTAGTACATGTAAGCCAACTATACTCAAATGTCCATGCCTGACTAAATAAAAAACTTAATTTTTTTCCTTGTTACGTCACAGACCATTGCGTCGCCACCGAGCTACAGATGTTAGTTAGCTAGCAACTCTGGTCCAAACTTACACCGCCGTGCAAAGACTTGACTAAATGTATTGTATAAACTGTGTTTGTAAATCTTTATTGTAGAGCATAGCTCTCAAGTATGTATGCGCAAGCATCAGAATGTAGAAACTGAAGGTACTGACTGAAGATAGGCTAATGAAGAGATAGTCTAATCACGAAGATACGGATCGTTCTCAATCACTCGCACTATTAGGGCTTATATACCCCCCCCCAAGTTACTTTATATATAGAAAGCATTGCTTGGTTGAAGGACATTTTTGCAGGGCATCAAGGTAAGAGAGATTTGAACCAACCTCATCTGTGCTCTATCTGCAAAGCAGCACATTCAAAGCCGGAGCTTCTACCATTTGTGCCACTAGCCCAACTATTTATACATTAATACATTCAATAAATAATTGGATTCCGTATATTATATTATATTTATTGACTGCTTCAAAAAAGAAGTTGCCTTAAGACACAGTAAAATAATTCAACGAGAATTTTTTGAAAACAAAAAATAGGTAAAAAATATTTAAAATTTAACAACAGTTGTTTGATTTGTATAAATGGTTTTGTATAATTGATGCAGATCCTTTGACTGAAATGATAGCCACATCCAGGATTAAGTCTTTGTGAAGTTTCATTCGTTTTATGAAACTTTCAAAAAATTTAGTGACTGTTCCGCGTGCACCAATGTATAATCCAATGACTTCAAATGGGTAGTTTACTCTATATTTATTTTGTACATCTGGGATACAGGCTTCATAAATCTCTCGTTTCTCAGTATCCACTTTTTCTGCTTGATTATCCTCATTTGATTCAAAACGTATGGTTGGATCTATGATGTATCCTTTCTTATTATGATGATCCAAAGCTATGATGTCAATTCTCCCATTCGAATTGTCAAATATATATAGTAAATATATATAGTATAATGTAAGTTATAGTTAAATGTAGTTTTGGGTTACATATATGTAATAACCTCGCCATCATGATTTCGACTGGGAAATGGAATAGTGGGAAAGCTTCCCAATTTCTCAGTGGGAAAAGTGGGAAACAAAATGCCAAGTGGGTGGGAAATTGGGAAATTGAAAAATGGGGTGGGAAATGAAACAAAAAGTATGAAAACTGCTATAATAACACTGAAATATTAACTTTTATCTTCATATATAGTCAAAAAAACATTATTTTAGTTATTTTGACTATTTATACCTACTGTTGCTAAATTAGGCTATAATAATTGCATTTACTGCGTACTCAGTGTTTCTTGCAACAATAACCATTTATTAGCAATTTAAACATAAACATATACTTTTTGCAGTACTTTCATCAGTGGATTGTAAGACCACTTACTGCTAACTCCTCGGAGTGACTACTTCTAATTCCATCATATTCTCGTGACAATGTTTGCTAAAAACTAACAATGAAACATAATTCATTAAATCTTATGTGCTAACTTGGCAACATTCTCCAGCCCGTAAAGAGATCATATCTCATTACTATTATTTGGTTTCACATCTAACACACATAACTTTGAAACAGGGCGACGATATATTCCATGACTTGTTTTGACATCTACTACCCTAACTTGTCCATCTTTTCCAGGAAATACTTTATCCACAATGCCTCGAGGCCAAAAGTTCCTGGGTTGCTTTTCATCGGCAACAATGACAAGATCTCCTATTTTCACTGCTTCCCTCTTGATGTGCCACTTTGTCCGTTTTGAAAGAGTAGGGAGATATTCCTTTAGCCATCTTTTCCAGAACATGTCTGCTAGTTTTTGGGCGATTCTCCACTGTTTCCTTAAGCATAGATCACTATCAGTGAAAGTTCCGGGGCTTGAATTTCCGTTTGAGCAGCCTATTAGGAAATGGTTTGGTGTCAGAGCTTCATCATCTTCTTGGTCTAAAGAGACATCAGTTAAAGGTCGTCCGTTGACAATGTTTTCTACTTCAGCAAATAAAGTCGACAATACTTCTTCTTTAGGTGCCCTTTCCTTCAAAACTACCCGTAGAGCTGTTTTCACACATCGTATCAGCCTTTCCCAGCTGCCAGCCATATGAGGGGTACCTGGAGGAATGAATTTCCATTCAATTCCCCGTTGTGTCATGTTTCGAACGAGAAGTTCCTGGTTCAATTCACGGAGGGACTTTTTAAGTTCTGTATTGGCACCACGAAGATTTGTGCCATTATCACTCATAATTTGACGTGGATGTCCTCTTCTACTGATGAACCGACGGATTGCCATAATGCATGAGTCCGTAGTTAGAGACGAGGCTATTTCTAGATGTACTGCTCTTGTTGTCAGACACGTGAACAGTACGCCATATCGTTTTTCTCTTCTGCGACAGATCCTAACTTCCATTGGCCCGAAGTAGTCCATTCCTACTTCAGTGAAAGGTCTGACGAAAGAATTTAATCTTTCTTCTGGAAGCGGAGCCATTTCGGGTACTTTTGGCGTGGCTCTCATTATTTTGCATTCCTTACAATTGCTCCAACATCTTCTTACTGCTACCTTCATATTTAGTATCCAGAACTTCTGTCTAATTTCATTTAAGACTCTTTGTTGTCCATGATGTCCTGCGAGTTTATGATAGTGGTATATCAAAAGATTGGTGAAATGATGCTTTTCAGGCAAAATGATAGGAAACATGACATCCTCGCAAACTTTCGCTCTGGAAATGCGACTTTTTATTCGCATTATGCCATTCCTATCCAGACAAGGAGAAAGTTGCTTGAGGGCACTTGTGTTATCCACTGCTTTGTTATTTTCTAGGCAATGTACTTCTTTTGAAAAGCTTTCTCCTTGGACTTTCTTCAGCCATAGGATTTCTGCATTAATTATTTCTTGTGGCAATAGTTCAGGGGAAGAATTTGTACTTTTCTTTCTTGCTTTAGACTGGTAATTGTTTATAAATCGGTAAAGCCATGCAGTAGAACGAATTAGCTTATACCAGGAGGAGAAAAGATGCATATTTGGTACATAAGTCTTTTTATCATATATGCTTGCTACGAAATTGACAGCTGACTTTTTTAACTCCAAGATTTCTTCATCAATGTCGATTATCAATTCCTTATTTTCAGTAGGCCATTCACTTTCAGTTTTCAACAGGAATTCTGGGCCAGTGAACCATCGACTTTTAGGGTGAAAGTTACTTTCACTCGTATCACGGGTGGCTTCGTCCGACACATTGTCGTGGGTAGATATCCAATGCCATTGTGATATATCAGTGTTTTCTAATATTTCACTGATTCGATGACCGACAAATGGTTTATATTGTCTCGAATCAGACTTTATCCAGCACATAACTGTTTTCGAATCTGTCCATAAGTAGCACTTATTGATTTTTATTTCATGCTCGTCAATGACTGTTGTTTTCATTCGACTGGCCATAACAGCCGCTTGCAATTCCAAACGAGGGATTGACATCTGACGTAAAGGAGCTACTCTAGTTTTTGCACATATAAAATTAGTTTGGAATTCATCTTTTTTGCAGACACGTAAGTACGCCGCCGTGGCAAATGCTCTTTCACTCGCGTCGCAAAATAAATGAAGTTCAATAGATAAGGCTTCTGGGATTATTGTGCTATAGCATCTTGGAATTGCAACTTCAGAAATCTTATGCAGCTCATCAATCCATTTAGTCCATTTGGTGAAAAGACTTTCACTTATCTGATCGTCCCATCCAATTTCGGTACGCCAGACATCTTGCATCAGAATTTTTGCCTTTATCATAAAATGACATAAAAATCCAAGTGGATCATAAACAGACATTATAATTTTCAGAAATTCTCTCTTCGTAGGACGTCGAAGCTTTCTCAAGAGGTCCTGGTCAATTTTGCTGAATTTCGTTTGAAAGGTGAAAGTATCTTTAGTGGGATTCCAGTGCAATCCTAATACACGTTCGGTCTTGGATTCAGTCTCAGGACTAATTACTTTCCCTGAGTTTGCTCGCATATCTTCGGGAATTTTATGTAAAACATCTTGAGAATTACATATCCAATTCCTTATATCGAATCCACCTCGACTGTGAATGTCAATTACGCTTTTGATCAATGTTACTGCTTTCTCTTCTGTATCACAGCTATCTAAGTAGTCGTCGACATAATGTCGGTCGACAATTGCTTTCACTGCTTCAGGATTTTCATCGTTAAATTCAGTAGCATTTTTATTTTTCACAAATTGAGCAGAGCAAGGAGATGATGTAGCTCCAAATGTCATTGCTGTCATCACGTATACATCTGGGTATTTGTTACGATCCATTCCACGCCAAAGAAAACGCTGTGAATCCTGATCTTCCTTCCGTATTTGCACTTGATGAAACATCTCACGAATGTCACCAGTAAATGCTATTTTACGTTGTCTAAACTTGAAAAGTACAGCAGGAAGAGCCTTAAGTAGATCAGGTCCCTTTAGCAAGTTATCATTAAAACTTACTCCTTTTACTTTCCCTGCTGCATCGAAAACTAGGCGAAGTTTCCCAGGTTTATTAGGGTTGAAAACTCCAAAATGTGGCAGGTAGAAAGTTTTAGATGTTTCAACTGCTGCTTCTTCCTTTGTCAATATTCTAGAATATCCTTCCTTTACGTAATGACTTATTTTGTCGCAATACTGTTTAGCGAATTCTGGCTGTTTATCCATCTTACGTTCCATGATCCGTAGGCGGTGAAAAGCAGTTTCTTTACTTTTAGGATACATAGGATTATCGTATTTCCACAACAATCCAGTTTCAAATCTCTCATCGATTCTCTTAGTAGTATCTTCAAGAATTTTCAGAGCACGTTCCTCTTCTTTAGATTGTAGCAACTTGCTTTGTAATTTTACTCCGAAGGAATCTGTGCTAAAACTTTCCTTCACTAAAATATTCAATTTCTCTAGTTCTTTCTCCTCGTGAAATGTATGACAAGAAAATTCCGGGTCCATTCTGTGCTTGAATTCACTAGCATTTCCATGAATTACCCATCCCAATTTAGTCAATGACATAACAGGAGCATTAGCAGGTCCTTTCACTATTCTTTCTGTGTCGATCAGAAAACGATAGTTTTGGCCAATTAAAATAGTCGGTTTTGCATTCTGTAAGGATTTCACAAATTTGGGATTGATGTGCTTCCATTTTACAGCAAGTTTTTTGACGTCTACTGTCGGAGCTCGTAGTTCTAAATTTTCTGAAGTTCTGACATCATCAAGAGTGAAATATTCATGTCCATTTTCTCCCTTAATCTGTAAGGATACTTTTCTGGAATCTTTGTCTTCAGACATCATATTATTGATTCCCTGCGTGTATAGAGGATGTGCTGTGCCAGATACTCCTAATTGTTTTGCGATATTCGATTCTACAATTGTGCACGTAGATCCTCCATCCAGAAATCCAAAGGTTTTCACTTCTCCTAAAGGCCCTTTCAGGATAACAGGTAATACCTTCAAGAGAATTGTGTTTGAATAATACTTAGATTGTACTGTATTTACATTTTCAACAATTTCAGTATTTTCCGCTTGATCATCGATGTGCAATAATCTGTTATGTTTCTTCTGACATCCGCCGATTCCGCAGATTTGCTTTTTGTGCAATCAACAATTTTATGAGTTGAACTTAGGCAAGAAAAGCATAACTGTTTTTTCATTGCAAATTCTCTTCTTTCAGTTTCATCAAGATTTGCAAAATTGTTACATTTAAAAATAGAGTGATTTTCTCTTTCACAAAAAATGCAAGCTTTCTTGACCGTTTTCTTTTCACCGACAGCAAAGACATTTTCCTTTTGTGGCTTTTTCCATTCTGGTTTTCTATCATATCTCACATGATTTGTTTCATTTTGAATTGGCAGGTGAATATTGCTTATGGCATTTGCCAAATCATACATCCAGTCAGAAAAGTCAATCAGATTTCCCTTGCCTTTTCTCTCAAACAAACAGAACTTTCCCCACTCAATCTTCAAATGATTTGGTAATTTCGTTACAAGTTCGCTCAAAAGTTGTGGGTTTGTTACGTGTCCAGTACTTCCCATGATTTCCATTGTTGTTACCAAATTCCTAACAGCATTACCATAATCGATAATCGTATGCAATTTATCATCCCTTGGGCTCGGGGTTCTTTTTGCTTTGTCGATGAGAACTTCAATTATGTATTCTGGCTTTCCAAATCTTATTTGCAAAGTTTGAATTACATTTGTAACATTTTCAGGGATGATTAGCAAAGAATGTACCGTTTCTCTCGCTTTCCCCTTTAGACATTTTTGGAGACGGTGCATGTTTTCTACATCAGTATATCCGCATGCTTTCGTAGATCTCTCGAATTCCGTTATGAAATTCGGCCAATCCTCGGGAGATCCAGAGAAAGTTGGTAGACCGTCCCGCCCCATCGCTTGTCTCGCCAGTATCTTCTGGGAGGGGTCATCAGAATTCTTTCCAGCTAGCTTCGTGATAGCATCTGTGAACTGAGAAAGTATATTATGAATTGAGTTTGTCTGTGTCTTACTTTCTCCAGAATTTTCATTCTCCGCAGTATTTGCAGTTTTCCTGACATTTTCATCATTGCGGGATTTTTGCTGGGGACAATCTCCTTTCTCTGAGCAATTTGAATGCTCCTTCACCCATTGTTCAGTATTGTGGAGTGATGCAATTCTATCAATATCCGCATCATTCTCATCATCAGGAATTTCATTTTTATCTTCTGAGATGTCATGTCGCTCATTAATTTTTGCTAGCATGATTTCTTTCTTTTTGGCAGCTAGTAATTTTTCATACTTCCAATTCATGTGGATTTCCTCTAGCTCAGTCTCCAATTGTAGACGTTGGCTTTCAGATTTCGAGATTCCCCCAGCTGGCTTCCCTCGGGATTTGTCACTTTTCCTGGAAACGCTACCAGCTTTACTTCCAGCTCTGGATTGGAAGAAATTATCCGGGATTGAAACAATTCCATCATCCTCTCGTCCGGGGAATCCTTGCGCCTCCTCCTCATTGTTATTCGAATCCCTAGGATCGTGGCTTGGTCCGTGAGCAGCGGAAGAATTTCCAGTTTCGTGCCACACTGTGCCCATTTCGGTCCCACTCCTATCAGGATTTTTTTTGTTGAGGTTTCTACAGCTTCTCCGAACGGAACGATTAGGCTCCAACCCCTTCAGACTTCTGTTTTCCATAGTGCTTTTTCAGTTGTTTCGAAGGACCATCTGTTGCTAAATTAGGCTATAATAATTGCATTTACTGCGTACTCAGTGTTTCTTGCAACAATAACCATTTATTAGCAATTTAAACATAAACATATACTTTTTGCAGTACTTTCATCAGTGGATTGTAAGACCACTTACTGCTAACTCCTCGGAGTGACTACTTCTAATTCCATCATATTCTCGTGACAATGTTTGCTAAAAACTAACAATGAAACATAATTCATTAAATCTTATGTGCTAACTTGGCAACACCTACTATAATGTTGATATTTGGTTATTATTATTTTTTGCAGTTATTTTGCTGTAACTTGAATGAGATTATGAACGGGAGAATGCAGAATGCATTTTTATATGCATTAGGCTTTTAAAGTTTGTAAAAGTACTGTATTTTGTCAATTATAGCAATTAATTTTTCATTTCCCATAGTGTTTTTTCATTTCCCGGAAATTTCCCACTTTTCCCATATTTCCCACTTTTCCGATGGTCCTATCAAAATGGGGTGGGAAATGGGAAAATCCGAAACCATGCTCGCCATGAGTAAATTTCAGTCGCCCTAAATAAATGGCCATCCAGCACTGTTATACAAGAGTTCAAATATTTCGCAAGCAAGTAAAGGCTCTTTTCTGTTTCTCACCCAAAAAAAACCAAACAATACTTTACAGGTCATTCACAGGATTTACAGTTAACAAATCCATCGCAATAACATGAGGGATTCTATACAAAAGTATTTTCCTTGGAATTATTTACAGTTATACATTTATAATATTTATGGTCGATATATCTCGATATTTCGAGATTTTCGTCGATATTTCTAATTTGCATTTAAATTACCTACATATCACAGTAAATTGGTAATTCAAATAAAAGGAACTCAGGTAGATCGCAGAAAAATATTCAGCCTAAAAAGAGACCAGCAAAATAACCGAGCTAAAAACGCAGTAGTTTTTACATTGTTTTGACAATGAAATAGAAATAGGCTGGAAGAATATATTGCTGTTATACTTGTCGACTCAATAGAAATTAAGCAATATATATTCATATTGTTATCTTAAAAACATATAGTCTGCTCCTGTAAGATTTATTTATAACATATTTTTGCAAAACAGTATTAAATTATATACGCAGAATACCTGTTTAGATGATCCTTAAATCAACGCTGCGCATATTAAGCAAGGATGGTTCTTATAATCACAATATTTTCATTACTTTTCTGGAAATAGCAAGCAACAAAATGCCCTTTTTATGTCGTTTTAAATACCTCAATAATACCATCAGTAAGATAATGTTGTTGGTACCATCAACTTTAGAGCTATTACTCAGATATCTATCAGACATTCAAGCAAACAAACTGAGGCATTTAAGCAAAAATTCCAAGCAGGTGAGGGTTGTTTTGGCGCACCACCGACAATCATATTGTGGTAAAATATGGACAATTTCTACAAAAAATAACATTAAACATAATAACGAAATCATTTGATGACCCTTGTAAATGAGAATAGATCATTTTCTGTTTGTAAATTAAAAATGTCTCTACTGATGTTGCATAGATTAAGACTCCATAGTGCTAAGCGTTACATAATAAAGTTTTAATTAATTGAAAAGACGTTTATTTTCGTACAACGAGTTCTTATATACTGCAAAAGTGAACACCCACAATTGAGGACTTTTGAAGTTGAAGTTCCGCCGAAACAAAGAATCAGTCATTATTAATTGGATGTTGGATGTGAAAGGCCTACTTCTTGACATTCCCGAATCGAGCTATTGTGTCTTCGTTTCAAGGCAGTAGTTGAAATCGAAGATCTAAGGAACAGATCACCTGGATTTTGCAGAATTGCACTCACCGAATTGTTGTGCACTATCCTCCTATTGCACCTATGCAAAGGCTAAATTTCCTCTGTATTTGCGAAAACCGAACATAGCATGTGTCCTTTAATGAGTGAGACAGGAATTTTATAACCCATTACGTATGAAAACGTTCATTTATTTTATTTGCTATTATACATTATTTTTGTATATCTGTGGCGCCGACATGTCCATTTTAACCCACCCTATGGGCCGCCATTTTTGATTCCCTGTAGATTTATCTGTTTTTCCATTAAATTCCTTCAACATTGCTATTTTAATTGCATTAAAATTGGCAATTCGTGGAAACCCAATAAGTTAGATTGAGGAAAGATAGTACAAATATTGTTAGGGCTTGTAAGAAGGTCAGCAAACCAACTAACTGAGCTAAATACGTAGCATTGCTCACTTAGCTTTGAAAGTGAAATACAAAGACACCCGAAGAATTTAAAGAATTTTTAGTTTTAACTGTGTAGATAGCGCAAGTAAAAAACATTCTAAAAATTCTACATCGTTTCTTCATCGATATCCTCTAAACATATAACAAACAATTGTCAGAAAATATTGTCGCAGCGTAAACTGTATCGCAATTCTTATAATTCGCACCAAAACTTTACGGAAAATGGAGGAGACACCAGTGATCGCGGTAGCCAACTATGTCTTTCGATTCACAGATTTCATGTATTGGTCCCTAGTTAACTGGAACAGGTCCACAAAAACATTCAGTGTTCATGGCAAGAGAGTTAACTTGTTGTTCCCAAAAATCGGCATTCTATTTAATGTTTCAGGAGCCTTTTACTGCATTATAAGATTATATATAGACTATAGAAATCCAGACCCTAATTTTCTCCCTCGACAAATGATTATGTACTTCGCATTATCAGTATCTTCAATATGTAGCATCCTATGGTTACTTGTTGGGTACATGAAGATAAATGAAATAGTAATGATGCTAAACTGCCTAATAAAGTCGGATGCCTACTTCAGAGGTGACTCTTTTAAATTTTAAGTTGATAATGCTTGCTTTTATGCGAAATATTTCGAAAATGAAACTACAGTAATACAAGAGATTGTACTTTTTTAGAATTTATTCTTCAAAAATATCGCCGTCGAAATTTTTTCATTTTTCATAATTCAATGGCTAATTTGAATAAAATTCTAAATTTTCAGAACTCTTTGGCAACAGTTTTACAGGAAAAAGCGACAAATATCTGAAGTCCTTGGCCGCCTTGTATCCGCTTTATATCAGTCTGAGTGGCATTCTCGCTTGGTTCGCTCTGGCTCACAACGATTCACCACTTCTCAGATTCCTCCACGAATTCCCAATCTTCGGTTGGCTGATGGAATACCTTTTGCAAAACAGCAAAATATTTTTCTTTGTTTCCTGGCTAGCACTCTTTTATATTGGGTCTTATATTATGACCGTCATAGCTACAATGGATATTTTTGCGCTAGTCTTCGGAACGACTGCGAAAGAATTTCTCATTTACATATCAGAATGCAAACCTGAAAATGGCGAGGATATCAGAGTAAGAGAACAAAAGGTTCGGAAAGCATACAACTGTTCCCGGATCATCGCCTATGAAGTTAATAGGCTCGCCTACCTAATGGCCCCATTCGTTTTAGCAGTCGGATTCATGCTGACTATCACTTTCATCTTTTGTTCTTTTAAAATGTATCATTTAGTAGAAATGCCAACTTTTCTTGTTTTCCCAATATTTTCGGCAATTTTAATCCTCTTTCAATTAGAATTATTAGGAAAAGCTGCAACCATCGTATTGCTTTGTCAAGAAATCAAAAATAACTGGGAAAGGAACGGGACGCCATACATGCGAAAATGGCTAAAAGGATTTCGACCACTAACCCTCTGGGTCGGCATATTCTTTTACATCACAAGGGATACAGTAAAATCATTTGGAAGTGCTATCGTTGACAACACTATTAGCCTGCTTCTCACGTTTTAATAATATAAAACACCTAATCATAGAAATAAGTTTATTTATAATGAAATGTCTTTTGTTGTAAGCTCGCAGCAACCATTTTCTTAAAGAGGCTAATGCATTCAGCCCACACTTTTGTTAGTAAATTCAAAAAAAAATCAAAAACGAAACAGGTTGATGAAAAGGTGAAAAATATTTTGCTTAATATTTTGCTTCATTGGTCTATTCTTTTATGTTTACAAAAAATACAATCAAATTTTTGGATTTGGTCTTCTCGCTCGATTTTTCATTGCGGCATGTCGTAAAAGCCGTAAATATATGTATGTATGAAAATTATACATACATACATTTACGCATTTACGGCAACAAAAATATTTACGGCGCGACGACTTTATACTCTGCTCTTCTTAGCTTCAGTTTTAATGAAGATATTGATAAACAATTGTAGTGTAATTAAAAAGGTGAAATATTTTAATGGAAATTTCATTTGTGGTAAATGTGGCATGATGAATAGATACCTGGAACAATTTAATATTAATCGATATAAATTCTTGGTAGTAATTTGATGGACACACGAAGGATGTTTCTTCCAGAAATTGGATTTATATACGATCTAAATATTATCTTGTAGTGTACATATAATAACTTGGTTATCTGGTATAAATATTTGTCATACCATTCTTAAATTCTGCCAATTCAGAATGACTTGGAATGGGTCAACCTAATTAAGTAGGAAGGTACTGAATTCAATATCAATATGCAAACTTAAGTATTCATTCAAGAATTTTTAGCCTAATGCCTGTAATGCTATTATACGCAAATGTACATATACTAAATAAACCACTTAATATATTTATTAAATAATTAGATTCCATATAATAGTATATCTACCTTTGTTATTAAATGAACTTTTAGGCTACCCGTGTAATAACCTCATCATGAGCAAATGACAGTCGCTTAGAATAAATGGCCATCCAGCCCTGTTGTACAAAAGCTAAAATGTTTTGCAAGCAAGTAAAGGCTCTTTTCCGTTTGTCACTCAAAACAAAAAACAAGCATTACTCTATTTGCAGGTCATTCACAAGATTTACAGGTTAACAATTCTATAACATGAGGTTAGAATTTCTCACGTACAAAAGTATTTGCTTTGGAATTATTTACACATAGCATTTATATTCGATATAGAATAACAATATATTAGGAAATGGAATTTTGTGGAAAACTCGATGTATATCTGTATTTGTTATTTTGTTAAGATGTTGGTTAATATCTAATTTTCATTTAATTACCTACATACCTATCACAGTAAATTGGCAATTCAATTAAAAGAAAATCAGTAAGTTCGTCGAAAAATATATTATAAACATTAAGGCCTTTAAAGCTGAATAACTGAGCTAAAAACGCAGTAATTTTTGCCTTGATATATAACATGAAAATACAAATGGGCTGAAAGAATATGTTGATATTATACCCGTGGGTTCAATAGAAAACAATATGTTGTAATACAATAAATCCTACATGCTAATGTACGATTAATTATTCCATCAGGTTTTTTTCATGAAATATTCAAAAGTAATTTTGAGAACAAGCAAACATTTAGGTTAGTCAAATCCTTATACTGAGATCCGAGAACCATGTCAAAGTGGCGCTTTAAAGTTTTGCAAAACATTATTAAATTATATGGGCAGAAAACCTGTTTAGATGATCCATGAATGAAAGGTTCGCATAATTGCTCAGGATAGTTCTCATAATAACAATATTTTTATTATCACTTTTCTGGAGATAACAAACAACAAAATGCCCTTTCTATGTCGTTCTAAATACTTCAAAGACTTTCTCACTTAAATATCACATTGCTGACCTGAAAATGCGGTGGATGTCAGGGTAAGAGAAGAGAAGGTTCGGAAAGCATACAACTGTTCCTAAATCATCATCTTTGAAGTTAATAGGCTCGGCAACCTAATGGGCCCAATGGTTTTAGCAGTAGGATACACGCTCCCATTACTTTCATCTATTTTTCTTTTAAATTTTACCAGCCTGTATAAATACCGACTTTCCTTGATTTCGCAATATTTTCGGCAATTTTAATCCAGTTTGAATTAGAAGTACAAGGAAAAGGTCCAAACATCGTCCTCATTTCTTATGAATTTAAAAATAAAAATAACTGGCAACGGTACGGAACACCATACATGCAAAAATGGCTAAAAGGATTTCGACCAATTACCTGCTGGATTGGCCCCTTCCTTTATGTCACGAAGGACACAATAAAAAATTTCGGAGCTAATCTTGTTGACCATACTGTTAGCCTGCTTCTCACTTTTAAATAAAATAAAAATGCAGTTCAATTAGTTTTTTACGCTTTAGATTTGTGAAAAAATCCAATTGTAGCTACTAAATAAATACTCTGATCTGTTTATTCAAAAATAAATAATGTGTTCATACTGTTATCACCGATAAAAAAATTATCGTCCATATATACTGTTTCATTTATTCCATTAAAAAATTGATGAAATTCCCTTATTTCTTCGCAAAATTAACGACTTACTTTGAAAATAAAGTATATCATCTGTAAGTAAACAACAACTAACATTAATTGCTGCCATTGCCTACCATGGTATTGAATAACAAAATGGGATTTGTTTCTTTCAAATTGAGATACAATTGTCTTTTTATTTATTTTAACATGTATATATCTTAACGTTAGTATATGTAACGTTAGGAGGCACATAGCGAAAAGCACTGCGCGGTGTGGCAATGCGAACCTTCTACCATACTGAGTTTAATTCTGATTTCTAATGTAATTGGAATTGTGACATGACATGACAAAATTTATTCTTCGTTATTTATTTACGGTTGCTTCAATTATACTCTTCAATGTTTTTAGCCTTTGAGTGCATGCTGATAGTATTGCTGTAGTTATAAAGTTACAATGTATAATAATATTATTTGCATGACTGAACGGAAATTTGCCTTACCCTTTTGCCTTGAACGGATTTACTCTAATACGGTGACTGATTTTCCTTATAGTTACAGAAAACCTAAAAAAGAGTAATCGACTTTCCCACAAGAATGTTAAAGTAAGTGTAATGACAATTATAGAGCTAATGTAAAAGATAGTTGATATGTTAGAATTATAAAGTGTTAATGGTCTTGGCATGTTTTTTTCATAGCACATTTTGCACAAGGTGTAATTGCTATTCTTGTAATACGCTACCCATAAATTGAGAATTCCCGAGTGACTCAAGGCAAAAAGGTTTTTTCGTAGAAATGGAGTGAGGAGCGGAATATTTTCGCTTGTGAAATAAGTGTTAATGTGAATGGATAAATAGGACGATATTTCTTTTCCGCGATACAAAACTTTCTTTGGTGGAACACGGCCATCCTGAGGATTCCAGTGGGAATCATTTAGAATTCGATGAATGCTAGAACTTCTAAGAATCAATGCAGAATTATTGCACTTTGAAATCCATGTCTCTGCATCCGTGTATTCCTGGGGGAATTCCAATTTTTCGTAAAGACGTCTCATGCAATAATCCATTCCTTTAAATCCTTTTATGTGCTCTAACTTGTGAAGAATATAATCCAGAAGTGTAAATAGCTTTTTGAATTTCTTGTCGGAATGAAAGGCTTGATATATTGCTGCTTGAACAATCTTTTGATCTTGGCCCTCAAAACCAATTTTTTTCTTACGCGTATCACTACATTTACTTCTCGAATACGACGGAAGTGATTTATTCTGGCAGTAATAACTTTGCAGAATTCGGCTTCCCAATTTTGAAATATTGAAAGGGTCAAACTCATTAGTATTAATAATTTCGCCAAGAATGATCATATCGGATAAATTTGCCAATTGTTCGATGGATTCGATTCGTTTGACGGGACGAGGCTCTGTTAAATCGCTAATTGCAATTCCCTTGTATCCATTTGTGAGGACGACGTACATGAGCAACAATGGACCGACTATCAGTTTGATCCAAAGTGTTTTCTCTGCCTTTTCTGATAATGAGTAACTAACTTCCAGTAGGTAGGCATAGCACAATAAAATGCCATTAAATGGAATATTTTCATCCTTTTTCCACCATAGAACCCCATGGATGAATATGATGACACAGAGCGTGGAAATAATTATTCCCAACCAAGCATAACTCTCAAATGGTCGAATGTATCCATAGAAAGACAAACTTTCATCTTCCAAAACGACACATGAAATGAAATTGTAGGAATCGTCATCAGTAGGAACTACAGCAAAGTTAGGATGTCGTTCATATAGCAAATTCATTTCATTTTGAATATGAAGGTCAATAGCGTCCCGCAATGCTGCCATGGACATTGTTGAAGGGGTTAAGCGACTGTTGGAACTGATTATCGTTGAATTCGACAGTTTTTCAATTAAAATCGAAGAAATAGGAACAGATATCCCAAATCCACTATAAAAATCGTAGTTGCTAAAGAAAATATTAGACTTTGGTGGTCCGTAATAATCTATTGGGTTACCGCCACTTGTTTTGGAATTCTTACCGCAATCTACAAACATATTTACTGAAGATGCCACATTACTGTGAGTGGTAAAAGCTTTTATAGCCAATTGGCGTAGCTGTTGAGTTTTGCAATCTTTTCCGACACACAAGGAAATGGCATTGTATGTATATCTCGTGCCATCGGGGATATCGTCTTTTAAATAATATTGAGGACAAAGAAAATGCGCAGCCTGTGTATCTTTCATGGACAATGACAACAGAAACCAAGGAGTTTTCCAAAAATGCAAATTCAACACATTCTGATTGAAACTCACATTTTTTTCAATTGGAAATTCAGAAACAAAACTAGAATTTCTAATCTTACGCTCCAGCAAGTCCCTATCCAGGAGCAGATACACGGCACTGTTTTCTGCAAAACTAAACCATTGTTTATTTTTCCAACGATAGCCCACTCCTCCTTTTTGCCACTCGTACAACTTTTGATCTGAAAGATGATTACTGAGATAGTTAATTAGAATCACGTTTTGAAAAACCATGGGATTGAAATTAACAGCAATATGTGCCAAACAAAAAAAACGGCTCAGTACATTTGGAGAAGTTATACGACGAAAAAAGTCTGGTTTCTTGAACAACGTATATGGACAACGAGAATGAAAATTGCGCTCGATATCTTTCCAATTTTCTTTGAGGAATATATTATTTGGGTTGCACCTCCGTTCACCCCAACTCAAATTCATGTACCTCAATGCAAACGGGATTTTTATGTCTTGTAACCGAATATTTTCATGTTCCCCCTTCCGTTCTTCTAAACTATTTTGATGCAGAATCAAATTGATATGACAGTCTTTTTCCAATTCCATCACTTCGTTTATGGTCCATGACACAGTGAATTTTGCAATGAGTAACACAAACGTTAAAATATAGATCATTTTAAATTTTTGTTGCTGCACTAACATTTGGCCTTTGAAAATATTAAAATTACGAAAACAGTGAATGATATAATAACTTAGAATTCTATTTTATTGGTTAGAATTTCATACGTAAATTCTGTAAAAATTATTTTTCACTATTTCTCATAACACCAGTAAATGATGCTCCTTTTCGGTATTTTATATTATATCAAGTTGCTCTATCTAAGTCAAAAGAAGCTTCTACGTTCTGTTTAAATGTATCTTTTATTAATTATTTAGTGATTTTAATTAGGTACCTATTTAAAACGCAAGCCGACTGGCATTTAATTATGCACGGATATAAATTGAAATGGGATAGTTAGTAGTTAGTACTAATTTATTTATTGCGAATATACTTATTCAAACACTCAATATGCATAGATCTACATACATACATAACCTCCAGAAGGTTTTTGACATGAAGGTACTATGATTAATAACTCTAAACACGCTATTCGATTCATCTTTCTTTACATATTAAAGTAATTCGACTGTGAATGTGAATTTATCTGTTGATTTGAATGAAAATTTCTGAGAATCTGAACAGTAATTTTTATTAACGTAGTTTGTATAAAACCTACTAATATATGTAGTATAATATTTTGAGTATATTATTATGATCTCTAATTTCAAAAAAATGTGTTGTTTCACAATGTCAGGAACATTTATAGGAGCCGTTGGAAGCTTTGGTTAGGCTTAACAACTAAGATCACCTAAATTATTTTCAGTCAATTCCGCCAATTGAATACCTACTCTATTTTAAAATGTTCTGCCATTAAAAATTAAGAAATGAGAATCTGACATACCACCGGGATACTGGGTTTCGTTAATGTTTGTAGCTTCGCCCCTTTGCTGGTGCGTGGAGTTGTTGCATGTCTATAATTAAGGATATTTCCTTTTAGCGGAGTTTAAATGTTTATTAAGAGATGAAATATCTTTATAAGGATGCACTGGAAATCTGTCTGTCTGTCGGTCTGTCTGTCTATCTGTCTGGGTTCAAGTCGACGTTTCTCAAAAACGGTAACATCTAGCTAAAAATGGTTTTCACTGGCGTATTGGCAAGGGTCCATGACAGAATAAACTGAAATACGAAGTCAATAGGGTCAATAGGTCACCAAAAACGAACTATTCACATATTCGTGATGTAAATTCGTGATGTAAATTTGTCACTTAATTACAAGTTAGGTATTATCATTTTCGATTGTGCACTTTTATCTCTTTGTTGGATTGTTTACAGTTTATTTTTGCATGGTTTGTTGTTTAGCTATTCTCCACAATTTTTGAAGCCTTTGCTACCTTTCATGTGAATATTTAAAATGACAGTATACTAGTAATTACCACGATGATAGATCAATCAATAATCAATTTAATTTATGTGAGTTATAGTTGGCGAATTTTTAATTTGTACCACTTTTGGGCGTCCTGATTTGAGTGTCCAGTGCCGCACGACAAACACCAAACAGGAGCAATCAATGCGAAACATACGAAATGTATAACTATTCGCATTCTAATAAAACGTTGAAGTCCATTGTATTTTAATCTTAGCCTAGTTAGCCTACAGTCTGCGTTCTTGTTAGTTTGTAGATTCTCATGTTATGCACCGCGTATTTTTCAAAACGCCACATGTCCACTTCATATTTATTTTGATAGGGAGCAGTAACAAAAAAGTAATTAGTTTTCCCATCCCATATCTCACCATTTCTTTGTAACTAATTTTTTCTTTGGACTAGTAATTAGACATATAAAATTATATACCCATTTATTGTTTATGTGTATCTAAAAGCGATAAAATTGAAAATGCACTACAATCTCTTAAACCAGGCATTGCCAACACAAAAAATACATTTACAAGGCAAATTAAGTCTTTGACCAAACGTAAATTTCGGTTGTGAAAATGCA